>VXAL01011439.1:19847-29884 GCA_013399475.1 Chauna torquata | reverse complement strand
CCCAGGAAGTGCCGTCACGGCACCGGGGAGGCTCGGCCCGGCCCGGCCGGACCCTTCTGAAGCCGAGCGGCTGAGTCGGGGCGGCCGCCGAGATGAGCAAGATCTCCAAGTTCTTCAAGGGGGGCGGCTCTGCGGCCTCCAAGGGCCGCGGGGGGCCCTCGCCGCAGGAGGCCCTGGCCCGGCTGCGGGAGACGGAGGAGATGCTCAGCAAGAAGCAGGAGTACCTGGAGACGAGGATCGAGCGGGAGCTGGCGGCGGCCCGGCAGCACGGCACCAAGAACCGGCGAGGTGAGCCCGGCGAGCCGGCCTGCGGCCCACCCGGCCCGGCCCGGGAGTGCGCCTTTCGGGAGCAGCCTCGCTGACTTGCGAGGCTTTAAATCGCGGGTTTCACGGCGCTAGGACACTGTGGTGGCGTTGGCATCCATTCGTATTTGATGCACTGTGGATTCGTTGTGGTGGGGGGATAACAGCAGTCTTTATTGGTAACTAATTTCATGTCTGTGGTTCACTGCGTGATACTTGTGTTCGTGCTTTGCACCGCAGTCAGCGTAGGTGCCAGCTGGGTAAATAGTGCTGCAAAGCGCTGTTCAGTACGGGAAGGGGATCACAGCTTGGGTGCTGAGCCCTGGTAGTGCAGATAAGAGGCGCGTGAGGATCTCGTGTAAATTCAGGGTTGTGTTCACATTATCCCCACTGCGAGGGCTGCAGAATATACTGCTGGCAACTGAGGAACAAAGTGATTGAATGATTTGCCTCAAGTCACATAAGAAGTACGTGTGAAAACTAAAAAAATGAGCGACAGTTCAGAGCATTTGTAGTGACTACTGGTCTGTGCTGCTGTTAGCTGCAGAAGACAGGATATTAAAGGATAATAAGGTTTGGATCCTGCTTACGCAGATGTTGTCATCTTTGGGAAGCAAATGATTGGAACTGCAGGTATGCAGTGTCTTGGGGACATTCAGGCCTTTGAGAAACAAGATAATTACTTCCTAAAGTCACCTGGAATCCTGTTTGTCTACTCTGAGGTTTATTTTCCCTTAAATGCTTCAAAACAGAGGCAAAATGTTTTGTATTCAAGATTCACAATGTAACGAGAAAGTAGCTCTTTCATGTGCTCTTTCTGTTGCTGCATAACTTAAAAAGTTAATGCCATATAATTTAGAGCTTGTGAGGAGCTGCATAATAAAGGGGTTTTGGTTAGCCCTTTAATGTATTTGTAATACTTTAGCACTTAATAATCATTAGCAAAAAGCATTCAGTTAGAAAGGATTTAAAAACATCGATAGGGATTGGACAGATTTTAAGGCATAAACAGTCTGAGGGAGTAAAGCCAGTTCAGCAACTAAGCCTGCCAGTCTGCAGTATGTGAGCTGTCAGGGTTGTCATGTTGTGGGTTGTCATGGCCCCAAACTTCTTACTTGTCTGGCTTCAACTCAAGCGTCTCTCTCATCCCTCTGTGCAGGCACTGGCACTTGTGTGCTGGCCCAGCGAGCTAGATCAGGGAGGTGATCCAGCTGCAAACTCATCTGCTGTGGGACTAAGTGACCAAATAGCTCTTGGAGCTGGGTCACTGTGCAATTCGCAATTGGGCGGTGGGGCTGACACTAGAGCAGGCTCGTTCCTGCGTCTGTAGCAATTCCTAACTAGATCCAGACACACTACTGTAGAACTTCATGCCAAGTCTGTACTTCAAGCTGGCACTGCAGCAGGAAGAAGCAATGTTTCCTGCCTCTTTCCTGCCCCATGCTACTCCCTTCCTTTTGTTGACAGAGCTCTCTGAAGGGTGTGTTCCAGAAAGCTGGGATGCAGCTATAAAATGTCTTGGTTTTTCAGCTAGGTTGTTTTTACCCAGGATAGGTTAAGGTTTTCTGGCTCCACAGCTGCAAAAGAGCTTGGACACCCGTGAAGGAGAGAATGGTGCAGAGGCATCAATGAGGACCCATTACTGGGAGAAAGTGGATCTGCTTCTCCTTTAACCTGGTTGGTTTATGCTGGTTCTAGGTGTTAGTCAACCTATCACCTTGGGCTTCAAGCATGAAGCATTTAACATGTGAAGCTTTTCTCCCAGGTATTTGTGTCCATGGCTATGCTCAGTATACAATTCCTCTAGTTTTATCTGTATAGTTTTTTGTGGAGTTGTGCTACCAACTGGATTGTTGAGCTAATTGTGGTTAAAAATAACTCCCTTTATTTTTCTTGTCATTTGCTCAGTAACCTACAGTTAAGGACAGTACAGAGACAGTAGGGCAAGAAGTACAGAGTGGGAATTTTTTTAATGCAAAAAATGGCTCTAAAGCTAAAACAGGATGGTGAAAATACAATCATGAGAAATTCACTTTGCTGTGCTGAAATTATTGAATTTGGCAGGCTAGTGAGTGAGCTTAATTCCTCAAGAATACCAGTCATTTGATATGACATTCATGCTAGTTTTAATCACTGTTGATTAATACATAACAAAGTATTAGCTGCTTTACCGTACTGTAGTTCAGAAGAAAGCTGTGCTGGCCTGCAACTATTGTAGCATTATGTAAACATACACTCACATGAAACAATGAAAGTTTTAATCTACACTGCCTTGTTAAAACGAATATTTCAAAAGGATCTGGTGGGTAATTTTTGATGTGTTCTTTTCACAATTACATCTGTGGAAAGCCTGTGGAACCTAAAGTGGGAGTGTCTGAGATAGAAGCAGGATGTATCCAGGTATAGAAAATGCTCCAAATTAGTATGATCTCATTTGATTTTTAGGTGCATGGGTCTAAGTCAGTTATACAGACACAAGTGAGATTATCTTCAAGGACCAGCAGTTTTTCTTGGATGGGTTCATGTGACATCAGAAGACTTGACTTAAAGCTGTAACATGTTAGCTATGCAAATAGGTATGAAGCATCACTTAAATATTTTTGGCTCCTCCTTCATGAAGTGTGTGTCTCTGCAGTTCCTGTACCTAACTTGAAATTAGCTGTGCTTTGGAGGTGATACATTTCCAGTATTACCTATTAATATTTTACTGTAGCTAGACTACCTCAGGGTTTTCTGAACAGTAACGTGTGTTGGAATTCCCCTTGCAGAGGTTATGTCACGATAAGCAGCATTTATTTTCACAATTAGCACTGCCTTTTAATCTTTCACCTTTCCAGACAGTAACTCACGATTTTTTTGAATACCTCTTGCTGTATTTTTTGGGGGTATATCTTGATTAGTTTTAGCCAGGGCACAACTGCCAACTCTAGCAGCAAATTGGCCTTTCATCTTCAATATTTTGAAGGTCATGCAGGAAAACTTAAAGGACAGAAAGTGATCCTGAATATCAAAATTGATGAAGTTTGAAACTGGGGATAGCTGTTGTGTTTTGTTTTGTTTTGTTCTTTTGTACTTCTGTGGATCACCATATCCAGATTAGTAATGACAATACCCAGTTTCTTTGTGGTTGTGGATTAGGACAATAGCCCTCACAATGCAGTTCACCTTATAGAGAAGCTGTTTCATGCAAAGCTTCCCACCTTCATGGTGGTCATTCTCTTAGCATGTGGAAGGGTACCGCCTACACATGCTAACTGAATGATGACCATAGCAGCTCTTTGTCTGTTTAAAGCAAGTTTATCACCAATGTTGAATATATGAGTAAGCACAAAGTACAAGAAAACATTACTCCAGGGTAGTCCTGGGAAATGTTTGTCCTCTGATCTTCAAAAGCTGCCTTATCATTATTGCTTGCTCTCTCCTACAATAATGCCTTTGAATCTTCCTTCCCCTGACCTATCTTGCACCTCTATACACACATACACACACTAAGTCTTTGATTTCAAGGCTGCTGTGTGAGAACTCCATTTGAAAGGAAATGGTTTTTCTGAAGTGCATCTGTTCCTGTAAAAATAAGATACATGTGAGTGAGTGAGTGTTGTTTCAGCCTGGCATCTTTCACAGATCCTAAAAAAAATGGCTAAATGAAAAGAAGTTAGAAGTAAGTTAAAAGAACCCATAGCTCTTTTTTTTTTTCTATCTAGAATAGGAATAAAACTTAACCATTGAGAACCACATAATACTACTGAGGACAAAACCTACAAAACCTATACCAAAAGTTGGAATAACAGGTAGGCTTTTACGAGTAGATGCTGCTAAGTACACGGTGTGGTACGTTTGGGCAGGGTTTATGTAGCCATGTAGCATTCCTTTTCAATGAGCTAGTTGTAACCAGAAGATTATTGAAACTAAAGAGTGATGTAGTAGTTACGTGTTGACACAGACAGGGCTGTCATCCCTATAGTGCAGTGTGTGACAGTTCGGGACTGAAGGTTTCTGGCAGGGAGATAAGGGGAAGCCTTTAGGCATGTCTTTGTTCTGTGAGTTACAGCCATTGGTCTATGCTCTTCTCGATCATGTTTAAAGTATCTTGGCCTCAACTGGAATGGTTATAATGAGTCAAGTGCCTTATTGTTATTGAATTATTGCCTCAGTTGTAACAGTATGTGGCTTCCCCCACAAGGTTTTAAGCATTATGAATGCTGATAGTGATCTCAAGGTAGTATGATTTTTATGGCCTCAGCAGCATTTCTTCTGGTTGTCCCTGGCGTGAGATCAGATTCTGTAATCCATCAGTCCCTTAAAGGACTGAAGTGGAAGTTTTGTGAACTGTATCCAAAAATGAGATCCAGTATTTTCAGTGATGTTACGTCCTCTGAAGATGTAACTAGTTTTCCCCTGGGAATTTTTATGCCTATTAGACAGTGTTCTGATTTCTACATCAGAATGTGATTAATAATTCCTGTACTGATGGATATTGGTGGTATGTTTGACAGGTAAAGATGTCAGTTATCACTGTGCTCTCTCATTTTATTCTGATCTGTCATGAGACATGATGAAGGTGCCATGACTCTTTCTGTGTCACTATTTTTGTTCTTTGCTTTAGAAAACTGGATATTCAATGTGGTCGGAATTACTGTTGCCATTGCCAGGATTGGTCATTTCTTCTTCCTTACAAAAGCATCAGCATAGTAGTGACACTGGAAAAGTGTCTGTATGTTAAAAACAATAGCTCTTTAATACACATGCTTAAAATGACATCATATTCTACTGTTGTTCCAGCCATTTAACTTGAAAATAAAATAAAAACTCAGATTAAAAGCAGTGGTTCCTAATCTATGAGCTGTATCCTGCTTGCTGGACTTGGAAGCAGAGCACAAGAAAGGTGCTGAAGTAAAAGCAATTGCTAACCGCTCCGTTATGCAATGCGGGAGTTGAACCTACTTCTTTGCGGCACAACAGAGCCAGTGTCTGAGATTACGTTTTTTTTCCTGGTGAAGACCTCCGCTTCTTCCTGGTTAAATTGGTATTACACTTGCTTCCTTAGACTCTTCCTTCCTGGTCTGTCTTCCTTTCCTGAAATCTTGGAAATGGGCAACACCCTCTTTCAGTGTCATTCTTAGACCTTCAGTGAAGTAAGTTGATGTTCCCTCCTCAATTTCTTTTTTTTTTTTGGTTATAAATTATATTCTCTTCCAGTTTGGTTATTATGATGCGATAGCATTTCTGTGAAGCATTTAGATTTTGTTCTTATGGGAGTTGGCATGCAGATTTTAAAATGATTGTATGTGCAGTAGAAAAGCTCTTAAAGTAAATTTCATTATAACCTTTAAAACACAAAACCAGACTGCAAGTAACAAGGAAATTCTCCTATCTCACCTATAGGAGCTATGATTACAAAACACCGTGCAAGGAAGGGGATTCATTTAATATAAATGAGAAAATCATATAGTGTGGTGCAGGAATGTATTATACCTTGGTTGATAAGAGAGGAGCATGAACTGATTTGCTATCAAGTGCTTTGTTCCATAAGTCACTGGTAAAACTAAAAAGAATTAATAAAAATGATGTTGCAGTACAATAATTAGGACAAGCTATTTATGAATGGCGAAAGTCTCTGAGTTTACCTTTCTTTTCAGGTTTCTTAATTTGGGTGTGGTTTAATTAAATATTTATACAGAAACCTTTAGGATTTTGAAAACAACTGCTTTGTATGTAACTGAGGAAATTGGTTTCCTCTTTGAGCAGTCAATAACAACAGCACCATTACAGAGTCCTGTTTCTGAAAAACACTGACAGGAAATATTTCGCCATGGTAGCTGCTTATTTGAGTTGAAGCCTTTCTGCATCATCCAGTTAGTGTTCCTCACTCCACAGGGCGTTAGAGTCCTCTCTGGTACAGTCAGGCTTATGCACAGATACAGACTGTTAAATTTACCTGGAATCTTGGCCTTCTAATCTAAGAATCCAAGATCAAATTTTGACTGAATTGAAGCTGAGGAAGGAAGTGGCTGGTGTCATAACAGTACCAATAACAAGCATAAATAAGGAGGGAAATAATAAGTAGGTAAAAAGACTATTTGGGATTAAGGCAAACGGATATACCTTGGAATTGCCAAGAGAATTGGAATTCTTACATTTGCCGTTTGCATGACTTTGTCTGGGGTTCGTGCATCATTTTTATAATATAAATCATCACAGAATGGTTTGGATTGGAAGGGACCTTAAAGATCACCTAGCTCCAACCCACCTGCCATGGGCAGGGACACCTCCACTAGATCAGGTTGCCCAAAGTCCCATCCAGCCTGGCCTTGAACACATCCAGGGATGGGGCATCCACAACTTCTCTGGGCAACTTGTTCCAGTGCCTCACCACCCTCTGAGTAAAGAATTTCTTCCTGATATCTAATCTAAATAATCCTCTTTCAGTTTAAAGCCATTACCCCTTGTCCTTTTGATACACTCCCTGATAAAGAGTCCCTCCCCATCTTTCCTGTAGGCCCCCTTTAGGTACTGGAAGGCCGCTATAAGGTCTCCCCGGACCCTTCTCGTCTCCAGGCTGAACAACCCCAGCTCTCTCAGCCTGTCTTTACAGGAGAGGTGCTCCAGCCCTCTGATCATCCTCATGGCCCTCCTCTGCACTCGCTCCAGCAGATCAGTCTTTCTCATGTTGGGGGCCCCAGAGCTGAATGCAGGACTCCAGGTGGGGTCTCATGAGAGCGGAGCAGAGGGGGAGAATCACTTCCCTCAGCCTGCTGGCCATGCTTCTTTTGATGCAGCCCAGGATAAGGATGGCTTTCTGGGCTGCAGGTGCATACTGCTGGCTCATGTTCAGTTTTTCATCCACCAACACCCCCAAGTCTTTCTTTGCTGGGCTGCTCTCAATCCATTCTCCACTCAGTCTGTATTTGGTGCTTGGGATTGCAAATCTTCAGACCATGCCCCAAAAGCTGGGAAAATGCTGAATTTGAATTCCGTGGTTAACCTGTTGTGATTGTGGTTTGCCCTCCTGAAACACTTCACTGCAAGTGCTAAAGACATTGGGTATTTCGTAGAGACTAAAAGGTCTCTGCAAATGCTTGTCTTTGTGCAACTAATTGTGATCAATGTTAAACGTGTTGATTCAAGCACTTGTCAGTAAAGCAGTAAATATTTTAGTGTGTTGTTGCACACAGTAAGTCAATGCCCCCTCTTTGGAGGGATTCTAGTGTCATTTGGAAAGCTGGGTACCCCAATGTCTAGATTCAGTGTTATTGTGCATGGGTAATCATTTAAACAGGACATCAACAGTAATTGCTGCTATCCATTTTTTGAGCCTGGGGGGCTGTAGTTGCTTGCTGGCTCTGAATCTGATTAAAAAATCAAATGTAAGAGGTGGGGGAAAAAATACACAGGTATTAACTACCATTGAAAAAGCAATGGGTTATCTCAGTCTCTTTTGTATGTTTTTTCTTGCCTGGCACATGTGTAGTTTGGAACGAACAGTGGTCAGGAAATGCTTGTGGCAAGATTGTGTGTTCCACACCCAGAGACTGAGTGAAACCCTTTCTCCTTCTCCTTGCCACGTGCATTTATGCTGGTAATGATTTACTCTGGGCAAAGTATGCTGCTTATAACTTATCAAATATAAAACAGTAGTCTCACTGACTTACAAAGATAATGGGGAGTTGCTGGATTTTATTGTGGCCTTGTGTACAAAGGCCTTATATCTTCTATATATTTTCAAGTTCTAAGATTTAAAGATCATGCTCCCAAGTAATTGCAAGGAATAGAAGGTACACCTGAAAGCCAAAGAAGTGTGAATCCTCCCTCTGATCTAACCCACCTGTGAGGCTAGGTCATTTGGGCTTTCCATGACCCTTGACACTTTCTGCTACTGAAACAAAACTTAGAAAGCAGCATTGATGGAGGTGTGGTCATCACGACAGATCTTCTTGGTCTGTCTTCCTTAGTTTTTACTTAGGTTTTGCAACCTCTTCCATTCTTTCTTTCTTTCTTTCTTTCTTTCTCATTTCCTTCTTTCTGATTTCTCTTTGATGTTTTTCTTTTTCCTCCCCATCTTCCCTGCTTTGCCACATGCACAGGATGGAATTCAAGATCTCCTGTAGTGGAGGAAGAAGCTACTCTCTCCTGTGGTTCTAAAAGGAGTTAATCTAAAAGAGGCTTCCCAGCATGTTCATGCAACAGCATGTTGGTGATAAACAGGCTGCTGATCTGGTGTGGTCAAAGTTTACCTCTCTACTAGTAAGGTAGGAGGGTGAGAACTATAACTTCTCCAGGTCGGATTGTTACTGAATTATTTGTACTTGCATTTTGCTATGAAAATACACAGTGTACTGTGCCTTTCTGCATTCCAGCTGCCTTACAAGCACTGAAGAGAAAAAAGAGATATGAGAAGCAATTGAGTCAAATTGATGGGACGCTCTCAACCATTGAGTTCCAGAGAGAGGCACTGGAAAATTCACACACAAACACAGAAGTGCTCAAGAACATGGGCTATGCTGCACAAGCTATGAAAAAAGTGCATGAAAATATGTAAGTCCTTTCTACTAGCTTTCAAGATGAGCCTGATAATAACTTTTAAACCATTTCGTTGCTATAGTCTGTTGTACCAAGTCAGCTAGTTTTGACTTCATTTTGGTTCAGACTTTTAATGTTAGGAATGCTATTGGTGCTATAATGTTACAGTTTGCAAAAAAAATCTTGTCTTAACAGCAAGTTTAGAAGGAAGTCCAACTAACTATAGAGATCCATCTGGCACTAGCTTTTATTAAATGCACTTTGGCACTAGAGACCTGCTTGTGCGCTCAATTTTTCCAGGAGAAAACTTAGTTGAAGTAACTAAGTGGACTCTCTTCCTCAAAGTCCAGAAGCTGGACTGTACTAATTCAAAGTACTAATTAGACTTGAATAAAAGAGAGGGAAAAGTGTGTGTGTGTGTGTGTAGTATTTTTCCTGCCTGCGTAAACAGAGTTAAATCAGAGAGGTTGTTCTGGCAGAAGTAAACAGGAACTGAAACAGTAACGAAGTTAGCAATAAGTGGAAGCTTTTAAGTGGGGTCCTGTAAAGTTCCCCCCAGTTCTGGTGAATGCTTAACATCAGAAAAGATCCATCTATAAAGATGCTGACCTCAGGAAGGAGATGTGGTCTGCCCAGGGAATGTGACTGTTGGCTGATGGATGTATGAGGAGCACAGAGAGCGGGGAGAGGCATAGGCTGCTGCAGTATGACTTTTGTTATAATCCCAAAGTGGAAGAAATTGGACTAGCTAAAACACACAGAAGCTTGCCAGGAAACATTAAAGTTTAGGTAAGGGAAATTACTACACGTGCGTTCTGTTGTTTAAACATCCATGGGCATAAAAAGAAAATAGGGTCTGTTCAGGTGTTTCTGAGTCTGTTCTGTACGATTTGGATGAAGTATCTTTAAAAACTGTTTCTGTTATTTTGCCAGGGACTTGAACAAAATTGATGATTTGATGCAAGATATCACTGAACAGCAAGATGTCGCTCAGGAAATTTCAGAAGCTATCTCAAACCGAGCTGCATTTGGTGATGAGTTTGATGAGGTTAGTACTTTACTAAAGACTGTGAGTTTTGACTAAAAAATGACTCCATAGTTACTTTGTGGTGCAGTGGCTTGTTCCAGAGAGATGTTTCTCAAAAGGTGAGGATGTGAAACTGCGTGGTTCTAGCTTACCCTATACAGGACATTCTATATTTATTTATATTTTT
>VXAL01011439.1:1004-19817 GCA_013399475.1 Chauna torquata | reverse complement strand
TTTATAAAAAGAATTAAGTAAATATATAAAATAAAGAGAAGGTTTTTAGCCATGCTTCCGTAGTTGTTTTTCTCAATTGTGGTATTCTCAATTGTACCATGGAAGGAGGAGGTCAATAAAGCATATAATTTGTACTTGTCCAAATGGACACTGAAATATATAATTTGTTGTGCTCCAAATAGACGTCCATTTACGTAAGTGTGTATTCTTGTCACTGCACCATGAACAGTCTACCATCCACAATTTTGAATATATGGGCCAACTTCTTAAGGTATTTTTTTGGTGCTTTTTTGGTGCTTTGGTGCTTTTTTTTTGGTGCTGGTCCTTTCATTATGTTCCAGATTTTCCACAGAAGTAGATTAATGAGGTAGAAGTAATTCCTGTTGGAAGCAATAAGGATTCTGTCCTCAAGCTCTTTTCTTCTGAAAACCTCAAAAAAGGTACCTAGGACCTTCTGAAAATTTGTTGCAGTAGCTCTTATCCAGTATCATTGGACTTGATTTTGTGTATCTAAGGAGGATATTACTTACTGCTCAAGGGTTGAGTGTACTCAGATGTCCTACAGTCTGTGGGATGCAGAGCTGGGGATCAAGCCCAGTACCACAAACAGTTTGGTTTTGTACTTTAACTATGTGTTAAAATGACCAAGCACTAGGAATCATTTGAATAATATCTTAAAGAATCAAACGGTTCCCACCCTTCCCAATTAATTTATTCCTACATACCCAAATGGACAACAGAGAAAAATACATATGCTGTATATTTTTGCTTGATTAATTTTTTGCGTTTTCATTCAGAAGGTATCCTTTTGATGAGTTTTTGAAAATAGTAATGATCTTTATATTTTCTCTCCCCGTTATGTGCTGTCCTATTTTTCCACTTTGAACATAAATAAACTTTTCAAGAAACATTTAATCAATACTGACATAAGGAATGGGACTTGGCTGGTATAAACTGGTCTTCAGACAACTTAAAAACATACTGCCATCTCAAACAGCTATAAAGTGTCACTTTCTTTTCATCAGTGCTTAACTTTTAGGAGTCTAGACTCAGTAAGCATGGTGCAGATTGACCTAAAAGTTCCTAGGAAATGCTAGTCTCGGTTAATGGATGTATTTCCTGTTCTGGGAAAATTAGCCACTGTCAACGTGGGGCATTATAGTACTAGCACCTGCTTTGGCATAGGAGCCTAAGTTACAGTACTTGTCCAGTCATTGGGAAACCTGGTTTGCATACCACTTCAGCATAAGAGTGCTAGAATCGATGACTTAATCACTAGGTTTTGAGGTGATGTGTGTTGGAGGAGGATGTTTAATTTGTTTTATTTATTCTGAAGAACATTTTGACCACACACGGATTTCTTCTTCACATGTGTGCCATGGATGTAAGGAGATCATTGAAACATGTAATTTGTACTGCTCAAAATAGACACACAAACATAAGGGTTCTCTCTCCCTGGTATGATGCTGTATATGTGATGAAGAATGCAAAAAAAAAACCAACTCTGCCCAGCCTGAGTAAGATGCTCGCTGGGAGGGGTGATCCTTGCCTGGAGGCCTGTTTCTGATAATCAGATGCAAAATACACACATTCCAGTGGGCAAAGTCTGGAACCTGAGAGTTTTGCTTCTCTCCACATGGTATGTCCCTTCTGCTCTCTTTTAGGCCTACGTTCAAGAGGAGAAAGGGGATTTGTTGTAGCTATTACAGTACCGCATAGCCTAGTTGTACAGCAGTTCCTGAGTTATGGGAAACACATGTTAAATCCATGCTTGAGGAGGAGAAGAACTTAAAACTTGTCTCACACTTTGAGAGCAAATGTTCTAGCCATTACACTGCTATGTTAAAGGTGAAGGGGTCATGAGCACTGTTTATTCCATCTCTTTTTTTTCTTTTCTTTTTTTTTTTTTGAAGAGCCTCTCATGGCTGACACTACCTCTTGATAGTTTACATGTTCAGCAGAGGCTGCTGAGGCTGAATTTGGTGTGGGAAAGGGCTAGATGACCATCTAGAGGTCTTCAGGAATGCTTTTTTCCATGGACTTTACAACAACATGGACACTAACTTCTTAAGATGATATTCACACCACTGACTGAAGTATTTAAAGTACAGATACCTTTGCACCTAACTAAATGCCTAAGACAGACACGGGGTCCCACCCTGCACATGTCTTTGAGATCTGTCATCAGCTGAACATCTTCAGGTGTAGACCTGATGCTGAAATTTTTCGATGATATTCTAGGGTTTGCGCTGTGAACTAGGTTAGATTGGTGAACTGTGGCCTTTTTTGGCCTTAAAATAAAATTAAAAAAAAAAAAGACTAGATAGGCCTGTGCTGGCTAGATAATCATTTTAATTTCCACATTGGTGACAAGCAAGGTATAAATGGGTAGGCAAAGCCCATTTTAAACCTTAGATCTCACTTTGTTCCAGCCACTCTTTTGCCCAGCCACACTTGCCCATTGTTTCTTTCTGAACCATTTTATCAATGTGGCAAAGGTCCATTTCTCTACAAACATGTAATATTTAGCTTCCTTTCTTCGGGAAACTCCATTTAAGGAATACGTTTTTGTCTTTTTTTAAAAGTGTAAAGCATTTTTATTTTTAGCATTATACAAATAGATTAGATCATCTGTCCAAATTAGCTTCTGCAGCTAAAAGCCCAAGAGTGTTATGTGCTTCAAAAGTGAGTAACAGGACCCATGAGAACAGCTCTGATTCTAGCGCTGCTTTGAAATCACATGTAATCCTGGACTTAGTGTGGTAGCTGAAGCACAACATTTAATGACAGCTTCCACTGGTTGTAAGGCAGACTCTTTGTTTTTTTTTTTTTGTTGTTTGTTTTTTGTTTTTTTTTCTAATGGGAGAAGTTGCATATTAAAATTAGAATCTGGTTAAAATGTACAGACTCTAGATTTGGAACAAACCAGATGAAGGCAGCTAAACTTTTTCCTCTCTGTTTGCCTTTTTGACATTACTACACTGGCATTTTTCTTTCTAATTTTATTCCTTGTCCTGTTTCTACCTTCCATTGTCCTTGTTTCAACTTTCTGTTAAGGTTTATTTTTATTACCAACAGTGAAAATTACACTTGCAATATGCTGCTTTCTGATATTTGTTTTCAAGCATAAACTGTTATTTCAGTAATGTTTTACTTTACAGTGGTTAAAAGTGCCTTTGCCTGAGATCGCTGTCAGGACAATGAATTTGTTAATGTTCTCCTTGAATTTAGGATGAGTTGATGGCAGAATTAGAAGAACTGGAGCAAGAAGAAATGAACAAGAGAATGGGAAATGTCAGACTGCCAAGTGTTCCATCCACCTCACTACCTTCTTGTCCTGGTAAACTGCTTGCTTGCCATTTTAAGTTTCTCTTGATTAAGCCATGCTGTGAGTAGAAGGAGAGGAAGAGAGAATCACCGATATGTATTTAACTCTTTTTTAATTTTGAAAGCGTTATAGGTTACTTATCCTATTTTTGCATGTGTTTATTAGAAAAAGCAAAGTGGAATTCTAGTTTGCTGTATGAAAGCATTTAGGACCAAATTCTCAATAGGTTTGGGGAGGCAAATTCAGAGAACTTGACCTTTCACGTACCCTAATGTGGATCAGATAGATCACTGGGGAATGGGAAGATCTTTTTTGTCTTCTGGCAATTAAATCCTCAATGTTCTTTAATTAGAGTCTGACCTAGATTCAAAATGTCTGCATCACGAAGATTCAGCTTTGTAAGGTAGTGGTTTGATATTTGCCACTGGTATTTGAATTATAAATGAGTGAGGCAGCAGGAAGTACAAATTTAAAGAAATATTGTCATTCCTTTACTTTCTTTCTATAGAACAGACATTTCTGGCATTAAGCAATGGTTTTGTTTTTCTGTAGTTCTGCCGTATTTGTTTTGAATTAAGCCAGAGACAGTCAACTTTTAACTATATCTTTCACTGTGTCACTGTTCTGTATCAAAGACTTGCTGTGTACTGATGCTAGTAAAAAGAGTATAAATATTTGGTGGCAAGGGTAGCACACACATGGCACAAGCTGTATGGTGCATTCTGCTGCAGAGCAGGTTACCTAGATCAGCTCATCCTGAAGGCTCTTATGTGTGTCTTGGCAGGCAATGCTTAAATCCCCGAGAAGCAGTTTAAAATGTTCAAACTGGGACTGTGGCCTCATCTACTTATGTAAATTGTAGAACAGCTAGTAAAAAATGGATTTAGGAAAACCCAGTGCACATTGCAGTCTGGGCGTTTATGGCTTTATGTCCATATATCCTTTTCCAGATCCAGCTCTACCAGCTGACATTTTTATTAAACCCAGGCCATCTCCACGTGCTTCTCACTGTCTTAGATTTGCTACTTCATCTGTCTATATGACTGCTTCAGGCAAAATTAGTTTGTTACATTTATATAGTTCACGGCCTTGTAAAATTGGCTAATCTTTTCTGTAACTGTATGCTTACTGTTACACAGAAATGGCAAAATAAGAACAATAAGAGTCAATGGTTCGATAATGCTTCTAATTGGACATGCATGTAACCCTCCTGATTTTAGAGATGGGGAAGCTGAGGAGGAGCAAGGCACAATGTCCTTCCCCAGCTGCACAGTAAGTCAGTGGCACTTGCAGAGTAGGAACTGGACCCATGGTCTCCCGTGTCCTTCTCCCAGATTTAGTCCGCAGAGGTTGTACTCACAGTCTCTCTTGAGATGGTGGCTCCCAGCAGTACAGCTGCCACAGGCAGGAGCCAGCTGGCTGCTGTAAAACATACACACAAGGGTGGTGCACTCAGTAATGCAAATCCTCATACGCACAGCACAGAACTGGAGAGAGCCTAAGGTTGAACCTGGGCAGTAGGGCATGCAGTTTGCAGGTCACTGAATGAAGACTGTTTGGATGAGGTTTTAGTTCAAGCAATGTGAAGATGCTTGATAGGAGATTTGGGTTTAGAAAAAAAAAAGTGAGAGAAAGTGTATGTGGGACCTGGAACAGAGCTGGGAGTTGCTGCTGCTGTGACCACAGCAGTTAAGTGACTAGCCACAAATGTTACCTGAGCAAAGTAAGTTCAGGAATTTCTTTCTCCCTTTTAATAAATGATAACTCTCATTAAAGTGTGGTGATTCCATTTGGAAACTGGACCTGCACATGCAGAACCCTTCAGCGCTATTTGGAAAGGTAGCAGGATGCACGGCTGCCCAGGGGCAGGTCACTTGGTCACTCATGCCTGCTCAAGTGGAAGTGAGAGAACTGGCAGTGTTCTGGTGCATGCTCGCTCTCTGTAACAGCTTTTACAGGTTAAATACATTTTCTGTGGGAGTCTTTCAGTAGGAGGTAAGTCAGACCTATATTGTTAACATCAGGATTATATGTGAGCTAATGGTGGGGCACATTAGTCACATCTGTCATCAGTTTCATCGCTATGTTACCTACCTTTAGCTTGCTACTCAGTAAATTGATTTGAGATCTTCAAACTGAAAAGCACTACACAAGTCCTAATGTTAACAAATAAAATGTTTCTGGCTGCTGTTATTACTTGGTGATTATTGTTAATCTCTCTTTCCGTGCAGCATCAACCAGGAAGAGAGTGGAGGATGAAGATGATATGAAGCAGCTAGCTGCTTGGGCTTCATAAGAGCACGGTCTTTTTATAACATGGAACATTACAGTACAGATGTAAAGAGCTGTAATACTGTTGTTATAAACTTACCAAGTTGGCGTGGTTGCATTTCATACAGACTTTTTTTTTAATGGCTGATCTTGCTAAGAATAGTGTGATTTCTATATTACAAAATTAGTTTAAAAACAAACAAACAAAACAGTAGTTGCCAAAACCTCCAAACTCAAAGTTTTTTCAGCCTAGGCCAGAGATTTTTGTTGTGAATATGTTTTTATTAGGTTATGTCTTGTGGTTTTGTGAGGCTCTGTGCACACAGCTGGATGCATTGTTGAAATGAAAAAGTTAAATAATACATCAAAGCCCTATCCTAGAGGGTCCTTTGGTTCAGACCGTTAGCAAAACAGCTTTATATACATCCTGACTTGTGAGTTCCTTTGCACCCAAGAGCTAATGGCCATACATTTGGGCATGGAGATTTATCCAGTCTGCCTGGAGCACCTTGTGGTGTCCTAGATATTAAGAGGAGAGTCTTCTGTAGATCTTTTGAAGTGGGATAGTTTATTAATTTGTTTGTTTGTTTTTAACTTTGGCAAGACTATCCCGTGCATGTCTATATGATCAATTTGAATCATGTTTTAAACTATTTCCAACTTGGTTAAATAGCTTTACTATGATTGGGGAACATGACAATGTCTAAGATTTTATAGATCCCTGCCAAACAAAATTGATTTCCACTAACCCGGTCAAAAAGCCAGAAGAGATTTAGCCCTCCTGTCTTCCTTTCTTCCACCATGGCTTTCTAGGGTGAGTCTTTACTTTGTATGAAAATACCCATTCTCAAAGGAATTAATAACACAATTTTTAATCCTTCAATTTCAAAATAATTTTCATTTCTGAGCATTCAGTTCCTGAATAGAAATAATGTGTTTTAAATGCCTTTTAAGCTCTGTTTAAAAGCTGATTCTAAATTATTTGTAAAGTTGATATGTTATTGTCCAACTGATGGCTTTTTAGTTTAAGGAACAAATGCCACTGACTGCTAAACTACTACGTATACAGAGAAATCACTGTTCAAATACAAAACAAAAATTAAATATGCTGCTTTGTACAAAGAAACTTTATTAAATAAGATTGTTCCATGCTAGTAGCTTGCTATAAATCACAAGGATATAGTAAAACACAGTGGAGTTCCTAGGAAAGTGGGAAGCAGAGTCACATTGATCTTGGTTTCTTGTTTTAAAATTAATATAAATTTTGTGATGATTGAAACACTTGGGGAATAGTGGGGTACTTGGTTTCTGTATATCTATAGCTACAGAAGATCGACCACTTATCCTGTGGGCTTTACCCTGTGATTTGCTGGGTATTTAGCTTCAACAGCCTATAACAGGCTTCAGCCTACTATATTTTAGGTTAAGCATAAGCTAATGTGTATTTCTGGACACGGCATTCTGGTGTGCTCAGAACCTTTCAAGTTGAGTTCTGTGAATAAATCCCAAAATTTACGAACACATTGTAAAATTTCAGTTTTTCAGGACTTGTTTGTAATTCTGTTCCAGAGTTTGAAGGTACAAAGAAAATTATCCCTTTCTGTTAAGAGTCGAGGAAAAACTGGAACTATTCCATTTTTGTTTAAAACAAACAAAAATTAGACCACTTCCTTAAATTTAAAAATGTATTTTGAATTCTCAGTAGGAAACTAAACACTATCAAAGTGTCACTTGGTTGTAATGCTTGCTGAAATTCAGGATAAGATGCCAGCTGAAAACTTCCTTGACAGGCATATTTAGTAAAATAATAAATATTCTGAGTTATTTAAAATCAATTTGCTAATCCTTTTGGCTGGGATCCCATTTTCAAGGTTGAGGCAGTCTACGCAAGTCTCTGAATTAGGTACAGAGAGTATTAGCATACACTGATTGTGTGACTCTGCAAGGCTGACTGGCCGTGTGCTTGTAGACACATCTGGTATTTCTAAATGCAAGGCCATGCCAACATAGTCCTCTGCTTAGCTTGGGAAAACTGGCTTCTAGCACCTGTTTTTGGTTGAATGAGTAGTTTTCCAATACTTAGCACTTAAGTAGCACTTAACATATTTAAAGGGTTCTGTAGCCTAACCAAAATAGGTGTCTAAGCTTCCAGTTTAAAATGGTTTTTCAGTCTGCTCTGGAAAATGTGTACCTGCTGTTTTTGTGTAAGAACCTTCCATGTGAACATCCTGTAGGAGAGAAGAAATCCTAGGGAAGGCCTTCGCAAACTAGCGTCCAACTGTTAACCTCTGGCAGTGTTTTGGCCATGGGTTGATCCTGGGGAGCTTCAGCTTATGGGTTTCAGACCAGGCACTTAAAGAACAAAGTTTGTGGAGGATAAGGATAGAAACTGTGGTCATTCGGGTGAGCTTCTCCAAAAGCTGATGTGTAGTGGCAGATGGTTCTGGAGGACAGTCACATGCTTGTTCACAGGCTACAACACGTCTTATTGATGAAGCTATACTCAGAAGTACTATAGTCATGTACACAAATCAAAATACGGTATAGATGCCTAGAACTGGAGTGCTTTTTGTCATATTTGTTTGGGAGACAGTAGATGACTGATTTTCTTCAAAAGCAAGGGAGTTCTAGGATTTAATTCAGTTGAGGAGGTGGCTCTTTCCTGTGTAAATTCAGATGAAACTGTGACAAATGCCTCTTTCTTTTTTGAACATATGTCTGTCTTCGTGCCAAGATGGTATTTGTTTAGTGCATAAGCAGATGAGAGTGAATAGTATCAATGTGTTATTGTAAATGCACTCTCTATTAACTCGAACATTTTACAAGAGGACTGTGGAAGCAGATGGTGTACTATAGCTGACTTCATTTCCTGATGCTTATTTATTTTGATTAAATATTTTCTTCTCTTAACAGGCTTGGACATTTTAAACCTGGATAGCTTTACAAAGGGGGAAATATATTAATAAAAAAATTAATATATACATGTCCTGTAAATAAACATTTTGGTGTCATACTCGTGCTGATAGTTTTATTTTTCCTGTCAGGGAAAACCTTACATACTCTTCTTACACTGGGACACAGTACTGTTTTTAGCGAATGTGAGGATTTTTTGATGTATTAGTCTTTCAACACCAGTTTAGAATTCAGTAATTCTTCAAAGGTGATCTGGCTTTAATTAAAAAAAAAAAAAAAGGGGGGGGGGGGGGGCGGGGAGTATAGAGAGCAGAGAGTATGCAACAGTGCCTGGGCTGCATTCCTTTATACCTAACAGTTGTGTTACAAGGGATTCTTTTATTTCAATGTGTCCAGAATATCTATTTTTTTTTCCCCAGAAGATCTCATTGTTTCAAAATTGTGTATATTTAACTTTCCAGATCTTAGTTAAAAGGTAGAATGGTCAAGTTGTTTCAAAAAGAAAAAATACACTTGGGATTAATATTGGCAGTGCAACAGATAAAGCCAGACACTACTAGATATTTATGAAATAAATGCCTAGAATTTCTAACCATCCTTGTCTAACAAATCCTGAAGAATTTAAATCTCACCTGTAGCTTCTCAGGTCCTCCCTTCAACAAGGTGTGGGAGTGCAGGACCCCTCACCTGAGCGAATGTGGGAGACACGAGTACCCTGGCTGCCCCGCCAGGAATGGGTGATGCTGCTGGGAGGTGACCCTGTGCCTTGGGGGTGCAGGTCCTGGGGTGCCCCTGTGCTGGCCTTAGGCAAGCTGGAGGCAGTGGCCGGGGGTGCCTGTGGGGATGCTGCACTGCCAGGCCTGGGCAGAGGCCCCCAGTGCCATGGGGCTGCATCTGGCAGGGACCCACCAGCTCCCCTCTTCTGCCTGGTACAAATCCTTGCGTTTCACTTGTGTTTCTCTTTAGCTGACTGGTTTTTACCAGTAGTCTCCTAGTAATCCCCTGGTTGCCATCTAATCCAGTTGACGGTTGTCTTCTGCTTTACCAAGATGAGATTTGGTCAAACACCCTCTCAGCCAGCTGGGCGCCCCAGTCACCTGTGCCTTACACCCTCTGTGCACTCTGACCTGCTGGTGCTGCAGGCCCGCGTTGGTACCCCCACGGCTGGCTTTCTCCAAGCGTAGGCACCAGACTCTGCTGGATTTTAACAGATTTTAATGTGTCTAAACTGAGGATCTGAGATTTGTGAGTGAGCTAAATTGAATAAAAAAGTCTGTGGAGGACTAATCATTCTGAGCTAACGGTCTCTTCCCGCACAGGTGACATCTTGATACCTCTCACTAGTATGACATCAGCTTTCACAAAAATAAAACGCATGCTTTAGGAGGAACGTAACTCTTCAGATCAATTTAATATGTAAAGATAGGTGTACTCTGCACAGATATATATATATGGATTGGATTCAGTCTGCCAGAGGCGCTCTGGCACAGCTGCTGACTACCCGCGGTCGGCTAGGCCTGCTGACAGGCACGGGCAGGGGGCTGCGGTACCCCCGTGCCCGCCCATGACGCGCGCCCGGCCGTGCGGCGCCGAGCGGCTGCGCCTCTGCGGCCTCCAGGCGGAGCTCTGGGTTCAGCGTACAGCGAGACGCTCCCGCAGGCTCAAAAGGCTGCGAGTTTCACACACGACACGATTTCAGTCTTTCTTATTGCTCGTATTGGAGGGGAAAGGGCCTGCTAGAAAGTGCTGCTCGGAATGCAGCCCCCCCCCCCNNNNTCCCCAGTCCCCAACCATTCAAAGCTAAAATGCTCCTTTAAATACTCACCTTCTCTGCTGCTTTTCTGGCTTCTTACCTTTCCCTATCCATGGCTACCTCTGCACCCGGCTTGCTTGCTTTGGCATCACAAGCAAGCGGGACCGCTGAAGAAGCCCTTCATGCAGAAGCTCACTAGCCTTCTCCTTAAGCACCCCTACCACCACCAGCTAGAGCTAAGACAATTAGTTAAATGTATGAATTTTCAAAGAGAAGTTCAGCCCAGCATGATGAAGGGACTTAACCTCTTTAATACTGGTTCTGCTCGTTATGCTTTGCAGTGACCAGCTGCAAGCTAGAGGTCATCACCATACATTGGAGGCATGCTTTGAGGATGGTGAACTGTGAAGAGGTCTTCGCTATGTCTTGGTCAAGTCTGTGCCTCTGCCCTTGCTAGGGTTCAGTGCACTTCTCTAACTGTGTGGTAACAGTGCTACATGGGTTTAGGTGGGAGTTTGTTCAGGACATTTAAGCATGGAATTAATCATTTTTTGATGTTTTGAGGATTTGAATCTTCTGAAAGATAATTTCACCAAGAAGGAGAGGGCTTATTTGTCAAAGGAAATTCAGTCTGTACTGACATATTCAGCAGATTGACCCCATCTTCAGAACTGGCTACGCAGTACAGCTGAACTAAGTTCAGCCTCTTTGACCACTAGGAATGAACTCTGCAGCCTGTTAGTTTTTCTAGTGCAAGACCTACATATAATTAGGGTCGTTTACTGAACTCTCCAGGAAAAGCTTTTGTAGACTTAAAGAAGTATTGCTATGCTCTGGAGCATCTCATATATCCCAATTTAGGTACCACAAGAGTAGCTGAAGTAGGATACTACACAATGTTCCTCCTGAGGGATCATAATAGTCTAGAAAGAGGAAACCGTAATAGGAGAATACCAAGAACAAGGTGAATAAATCATACAGATACTTCTTTGATTCTTCCACCGTGTGTTGCAAATGTACTTTTTACACTAAGTCAGCGAGAGCTTGAGAGAACAAGCCCTTCATCTTCAACGAAAGGCTGTTGGAGTGTCTTGGTGTTGTGGTTTAATGCAGCAGGCATCTAAGCACCACACAGCCATTTTTTCACTCCCCTCCAGTGAGATGGGGAAGAGAATTGGGAAAAAAGTAAAACTCGTGGTTTGAGATAAAGACAGTTTAACAGGACAGAAAAGAAAGGGAAAATAATAATAATTATTATGATAAAGGAATATACAAAACAAGTGATGCACAATGCAATTGCTGACCACCAGCTGACTGATGCCCAGCCAAACCCCAAGTAGGTCCCCCAGCTTTTATTGCTCAGCATGATGCCACATGGTACAGGACATCCCTTTGGTCAGTCTGGGTCACCTGTCCTGGCTGTGTCCCCTCCCAGCTCCTTGTGCACCCCCAGCCTCCTCGCTGGCAGGGCAGCATGAGAAGCAAAAAAGTCCTTGGCTCTGTGTAAGCACTGCTCAGCAACAGCTAAAACATCGGTGTGTTATCAGCGTTATTCTCATCCTAAATCCAAAACACAGCACCATACCAGCTACTAGGAAGAAAACTAACTGTATCTCAGCCAAAACTGGAACAGGTGGGAGACTGTGTTCAAAATAAATGTGTGCTGCTGCAGCAGCTGCTGCAGATGTGCTTCCCTGGTTAATATTCATTGTAGTTCAGTGCTGGGTCCCAACAAGCTGGACCTGTGGCCTTGAAGCTTTCTCTGAGTTGAATGCTTTCTCTTCTTGGCCTCTGATACACGTAGATCATAAATTGTTAATGCCTTTACAGAAGTGGGGTTATGTATACACCTGCACTAGGTTTTTAGGGAGAATTTTCCAACAGCTTCCCATGGGATCAGAGTACACTAATTACGTCAGTCCTCAGAGCTCAAACTTTACAGAGCGTCTTGCTTATGATTTGTTTCTGAGGCCCCTCAGCTGGTTGAAGCATGCAGCTTTCTCACCATTAGCTTTCCTAAGGCTCTTTGAGGGAGGATTTTTGAAGTGTCATTTCCCATCTTTGCTTTCTCAGTGATCAGAAGACCAGGCTAATTTTTTTTTTTAACTTTTTTTTTNTTTTTTGGTATGGGACATTCCTTTGGCCAGTTAGGGTCAGCTGTCCCGGTCCTGTCCTCTCCCAGCTCCTTGTGCACGCCGAGCCTCCTCCCTGGCAGGGCGGCATGGGAAGCTGAAAAGTGCTTGACTTAGTGCAAGCACTGCTTGGCAACAGCTAAAACATGGGTGTGTTATCAACATTATTCTCATCCTAAATCCAAGACACAGCATTGTACCAGCTACTAGGAAGAAAATTAACTCTATCCCAGCCAAAACCAGGACATTTGGCTAAGGTACAAACTGTGGCAGTTGCAAATTTGGTGGCAAGAGCAGTTAGATAGCTCAGCGCTCCTCAGCAGCCCTCTGAAACCACCCTACTTTAATCCCTGTGCTCAACTTTCTTCAGTGGTATTATGATGACAGAGTTACAGTGCTCCAAAAAATGCTGTCCTTGGCTTAGGTCGTTTCCCCTAAAATAAACAAACAAACAAACAAAATACAAAGGAAACCACGTATGGACTCACTAGTTAAATGGATTATGTTATTAATGACCTTCCTATGGCTGTAATAAAACTTCAAAAGTTAATAGCTGAATGTGGGTAGCAGAGGTCACCTCACACTTTATGGGTTAAAACCTTCAGCTCCTAATGCCTTGGAAGCTCTGCCAGAAAAAGTGTATCTAATTGAATGAGCTTCCTGGCTTAGGTAAAACAATCCTACTCTGTGGACCAAGAAATTCTAGAAAATGTTTGTAATAGCATTAACCTGACTATGGATCTTATCCCTACATTGTATCATGTACTTGCGGTTGAACACAAAGGGTTTTATTTCACAAAGAAGACAATAGGAGAAAAAAATGATGGGGGAAAATGATAAGTAGTTTAGACATTAATTTATGTAAACCGAGAATCTGTCTAGAGCACACATGGTGTCTGAGTAAACTGAAATCTGAGCCAACATTTTGCTTCACCAGAGGCAGAACAGAGAAGTCCCTTTGTTGAGAGACCTCGCGCTCTGACATTTGGAATATCATGAGTCTTGTGTAACTCGTGTCATTTGGGAAGTGAAAGAAGTTGGCCTTGTCATGGATTTCTAGATGCAGAACTGAAACATTCGCATATCGCACAGAGGATGCCAGTAGGCCTCACCTCGAGCACTGTGTGCAGGTTTGGGTGCCACAATGTAAGAAGGACACAAAACTATTAAAGAGTGTCCAGAGGAGGGCTGCGAAGATGGTGAAAGGTCTAGAGGGGAAGACTATGAGGAGCGGCTGAGGTCACTTGGGTTGTTAAGCCCAGAGAAGAGGAGACTGAGGGGAGGCCTCATGGCGGCCTGCAGCTTCCTCACGAGGGGAGGGGAGCGGAGGGGCAGGGCTGATCTCTTCTCTCTGGTGACAGCGACAGGACCCGAGGGAACGGCATGGAGCTGTGACAGGGGAGGGTCAGGCTGGGTGTTAGGAAAAGGTTCTTCACTGGGAGGGTGGTCGGGCACTGGAACAGGCTCCCCAGTGCAGTGGTCGCGGCACTGAGCCTGCCGGAGTTCAAGAAGCATTTGCACAACACTCTCAGACATAGCATCTGATTTTTGGGTGGTCCTGTGTGGAGCCAGGAATTGGACTCGATGATCCTTGTGGGTCCCTTCCAACTCAGGATATGCTATGATTCTATGATTCTAGGTGACTGTAGCATGCCAGGAGCAAAAGATAAAAGTAGTAATTTGCATATACTGTCTTTCTCAAGTTAACTAAGTTTGAGATTTATTTTTCATTAATACTCCATAACACATCAGTTTGCACATTAATTTTGCAACACTCTCACCTTAGTTTTTTAATTGCTTAAGTAGTGATGATTAAGTCACTTCTGACTGGTGAGATGAAAAAGAAATGACCTCCACAAGAAGCTGTCTTATCTGAGCCCCACTTACACATGCAAGGAGAAACAATGCCTCTATATGCAACATCACCGTTTTACTGAATGGCTGGTTTTGATTTTTTTTTTCCCAAAAGATTCCACACAATGGCACAATTTTCTCATCTGCTTCTTCCCATGGAAGTTATTATCCCCTTGCTCAACTCAATTAAAGAAGAATTGCATGATGTTTTCATTAGGCTTACATTATATTACAAGCTATGCCGTAAGTTTTCTAAATTAACACTTTGCATCAACAGATAAAAAATAAATTCAGGGCAAGACTTTCTCTAAATGCACAGAGTAACTGTGGGGCAGATTTCTTACGCGATGCCTCTGCTTATCCCTATAACAAAAATATACATACTACAGAATGAGGGAGCCCTTCAGATCACGAGCTATCTACCTTATAAGCTGGTTATTATAAATGCTGAGAACTTCCAGGAAAGAGTCACAGGAAATCTGAGGGGAGATCCTGTAGGAGGTTTGCCACATATTGCAAATGCTTCTTAAACTTCATTTTTAAATGTACTTATTTATTTTCAAACATGCAAAACAGTAATGAGATCCTGAAAGGTCAATGTGCAACCATCTCCCATTAAGCACTTGCTAGATGAGCAGTACTTGACAAACCCACATTAATTGCAAACCAAACAGCTGAGAAGCATTTCATGGTCATCCTCAACATTTCCATAAAACAGCTGTGACAGCTCTGATTTCTTCTAGATGAAAGGCATTAATCCACAGGGGATTCAGAGAGCAGAGACTTGTTTCTCCACCACATTAATACGACTGTCGTAGCATTCTCCGTTTAATCAGGTGGAAGAAAAGAATATTATAAAATCTAGAACAAGCTAATAATTTATGCACAGGGATATTTAGATTTACTTGAAACCCAGTCAAGATATCGCAAGACACAGTTGCTGTATACAGATGGGAAGCTCAGTGGATCAGCGAATCATCTAATTTTAACCTGCTGACAAGTCTATGGGATCAGCAGTAACACTAGGACACCACCAAATGGCCTACTGTGCAATTAGGGTGAATCACATAATCTCTTTCTTCCTCATTTTCAAAGTAGAGGTAATACAATACCTCTCAGATACAAAGCTGGAAAAAATTCCTTTTTTGGAGAGCAATTTGATGACTCTTGAGTCACAGGAGTGCTGAGCATGAAACAAGCATTTAAGATCTCCATGAAGATCCTAAAAGGGGTAGAGGTCTCCACAAAGATTGTGCTGAAAACCATGAAAACATAGGTAAAAATACTACTCCCAAAGGCTCAACGAAAGGTTGTGCAGAACCTACCATCCTCAACATAGATGAGACTCAGCCAGCACTGGGAGTTGAGCCCACAATCCCATTTATTAGGCCAGTGCTTTCATCAGATGAGCCACAGTGCCCACTGGCAGGTGAAACCCACCCTGATGGTTTCTGCACTGTGGGGGTGAATCTCTTCTCTGTTAGAATATCCCGAGCTGGAAGGGACCCACAAGGACCATCAAATTACCTGTTCTCACAGTTCAAACAAAGAAACAAGGATGCAAGGACACAGTTCAGATACCCTAGCACCCCTTAAAGTATGTCCTATATTTTATAGGAAAAATACCTATCTAGTTTTGAATGTTGGATCTGCCTAGAAATCTGAATGCACTCATCTCTGGGACAAAGATTTAATTGAAATACAGAAAGGAATGATATGAAGAAAGACCCCCTAGACCTGGTATCCCATGAAGGGAGCGTCTCTTGCAGCTTTCTTCCCTTCCTTACTGGTTCATGACTGTGCGCTATTTATGTTATTTGACATTTCATTAAAAAACAAAACAAAAAAAACCCACTCACAATTACAATGGCAGCAACTTCAGAGAGTAAATCTTCAAAATTCCTCCCTGTTTATTAGAGCTTGCTGTACACAGAAAAGCAAAAAACATCTAAAACTTCTACAGAAAATTTCACTTGTTATCAGTGCTACTACTAGAAATGCAGGTATCTGGTAGGATAATTGCTACTGCTTCACAGATGTGTTTCAACAAAGAAATAGAATCCACAGACAGAAAAATAAAACAGCAGTTTAATGAAGATTTATAGGGTAATAACAATTTGAGACAGACATACTCATAGAATACTAGCTTTCCACATCTCTTTTCTCTGCAACTATGAACCCCCAGAGCAACAAAGAGATGCTTTACATGTAAAGATGAGGACAGTAGCATACTAGAAAACAGACTGTGTCAGCTATTCTGTTGTTCAACCATCAGGTGCAGTTTCATGAAGTAGTGAATTTGCTTCCTTCCTTAAGATGGTTCAATGAGACTATTATACTCATAGCAAATAATGGGAACAGTGGGAAAGGTATGAAGTGGGAGTTTTACAGGGATTCACTCTTGATTCAATACAGTCAGCATTTAGGAGTATACAAATCAAAAGCAGAGAAGTGCTGTGGGCAGGCTGCAAGTGCTTTGGAGGAACAAAAATCCTGCAGGATTATTAAATTTAAGTGGTAATATATGTAAAAAAAGCAAAAGCCCAGTAAGATTAAGCTGGGTACAATGTATTAAAATCTAAAACCAAAGAAAAAAATGTAAATCACTGGCTGAACTATTAAGACAATTACCTTTGCAATGACTTAACTACAGCAGAAAAGAACAAAGTGCTACTGCTTGCAATCCCTGTAATTAGTTCACTCTGCTACAATTTCAGTTTGAATACTCCTCTGCTCATTATGAAGAGCACAATTCCACTGTTAAATTCTAATGAATGAAATAATTGAAAGATGGCTTTTGTACTAAAATCACACGGAAATTGGTGGAAAACTGCCAGAAGATGCACTAGAAATAGGACACTAGGAAGAAAAAACAAACAAAAACCTACGAGATAGACTTGGAAACCACCTCCACCGGAATGTTAGAGGCCACCATGGATTGTACACCTCAAAGAATGGATTTTGCATTTCCCTTAATGAGATAACCATTCATTAACCAATAACGTAGGCTAAGTGATACCACATGACTGCTGAGCAAAATGACATCTTTCACCTCAGTTTAGGGAAACCTTATTTTTAACTAAACAAAAATGTCTACTCATGTGATACTAAATGTTTTGGGACACCAAAATATCTTGTAAGCTTTAAAGACAAAGCACAACAAAATTTACATTGCTTTGCCCTCTCATGACTAAACTGTAAGATGTTTACATTGTTTTATTCTTAGTGACTAGATTTGCAGGTTTACCTGCAGTACTTTAGAACTTCCTAGCATAAATGATCCAAACACCTTTTCAATATTTTTTGAAACATTTATAGTTGTAAAGGTAACACTATTTTAATATACACAGTTCAATCACAATCTCAAATGTGCAAGTGACATCTGACAAAAAGATAACATGAATTTTCAATAAGGTGACATAACTTTATTGAGTTCACTCAACATCTCTGAGGATTACGGTAGACTATAAAAAAGGTCAGTTCTTTTCATATTTTAATCTTCAACAGAAGTACAGTAAGTTTTTTGGTGTCTTGCTACAGCATTCTCATTCATTTTCATGCAAACAATTTTTGGTACAAACAGAACTCAGACCAAAAACTGAGTAACTGTACGAAATTACGTGAGGTAAGAAATGTCTCTTTCTAATAATATTTTTATCCTTTTACCAGGCAAGGCATTGAACATTTTTTCTACAATGGAAAAGAGAAGACAGGTGTTTTGTCCATAGTTTTATTTCACTGGGAAGGTTTATACAGTTCTGCATAAAAGTCATTGTATGCACAGCCTGAAGTACAAAGCTCCCTTTGAAAACTCCAGCACAAAGACACTTCATATTAACAACATTAAACAACGATGTGGGTGGTATGGGGAGGGGGGGGATTAAAACAAAACAGCATTCTTCCTATTTGAAAAGCAGAATAAAACAAGGCACTTTCAGTAAATAAATGAAGAACGGAAACAAGCTGTATCAAATATTCCACAAAGCTGACCAAGAGCACTGTAACAAAATTCTGCAGTAATGAACAAGTAAAATACAAAAAGGCACTACATAATCCTCTCCCTGCAGTTCCCCTTTCTCAACCAATTAGCCAACTGAACTTGGCACAATGGAGTCTTAATTATAAAGTGCATCTCCTTTCTCAATATGTTTTGAAAAATAGGCTATAGAACATATGTAGCAAAATCCCCACATGTACAATACATTGAAACAAAAATACATTGCAACTAGATTCAATCTAGTTATGAACCGTGCAGAGAAAAATATGGCTTTTTTTTTTTTTTTTTTTTACAAGTCTTTCAATTATCTCCATATAATCTGGAATATCTTTAAACAAACATGAATGCATTAGCAAGGTGATAAGAGGTAGTATTCCAAGTAAAAGGCAAACTCACCGATTTTATTGTTACATGGGTATATAGCAAAGGTATCCCAGGTTTTAAAAGCAGCATTATCAAACTAAAAGTATTACAGCATGCTATTTTGGGATGAAAATACACAGTGTTTTGGGGGTCTCATATTAGTTCCTTCAGCAAAAATGACTGCTTTTTTTTTTTTTTTTTT
>VXAL01011438.1:353144-543478 GCA_013399475.1 Chauna torquata | reverse complement strand
GGGGGGGGTGTCTGGGCACCGAACAGCAGGAGGGCCCGGGGCGTCCTCGCAGCCCTGTCAGGGCGCAGCGCGGGGGCAACGCTCCCCGGCCCTCCCAGCTCCAGTAGCTCCTGGCAGCCCCCCCGGTTTGGCTCTGAGAAGCCCCCAGACTCACGATTCTCTGTGCAACTCGCACGGGAAGGGAGGGGGGGACCAGCATTGAGGGGGTGCCCTGCTCATTTAAACCGGAGGTGAATAAATTATGACCAGGCGAAAATCGGAACAATGTCTCCGAGCGAGTGTTTTCTAGAGAGTTACTATTGCGGGCTTTGAAATCAATTGATACATAATTAGATTCCTCAAGAGAGGACAAACAAGGGCTGCCATTCACCCCCTCCTTCTCCCGCATGCATCCCAAAGAGGGACCGGAGGCTTTAGCAGAAACCAGACAGCCAGCATTCTCCAGCACTAAAAACATATTCTGGCTTTGGGTGTTCATTTAACAAACAGATCCTTGAACCTTGCTTCTGTTTTCAGTTTATTTCGACCATGTTTCTTTGTGTTCAGTTCATTAAAACATGTCTCTTTTGAGATCTATTTTTACATTTCAAGAATCCAGTATTGTACTTTTGTGGTGGCAGATGGCCCTAGACATCCAAGCATAAGCTCTTTCCTGCCCCCCCCCCCCAGCCTCTTTTTCCTAGGTCCTTTCTGTGCAGCACTTGAAGCCGTTCGCCGCAACCATCCCGCCTGCGAGGTCCGGGGCCCACGCGGCTCCCAGCGCGGTGCGGCTGTCGCAGCCCCGGCCGCATCTCCCGCAGCACAGACGCAGCATTCTGTGCGGTAAGAGCGCGCGGATGGCGTGCCAACTCGGTTTGCATCCTCACCTCGTGCTTACCTCGCGTTAAGGTTTTGTGGTCCCCCGAGGGACTTTATTAGCTGGTGAAGCTGAGTTTTGTCTTTGAAGAGGGAGGAAAGCTAGGTGCAACAGCCAGGGCATGCGATAGGATGCCTGAAAATAAAGATCCAGGTTTGTGAAAAGCACTCTTGAGGAATGGGAGAAAAGCATATAGCAATAAGAAAACACACTTTAAGGGTTATTGAACAGAACAGCAACAACCCCTGGCCAAGTGGGGCACCTAACCGAAGGCTCAGCTCCTCTGTCTGCGCTCACGCTTGATGTACTAGCAACAACCACTTCAAAACCTGTTATCAGACACGGATCTGAGAGCTGCAGCCATTAGTGTAATTCATGTCAGATACGAATAGGATTAAAAAACAGAACAAAATATACTAGCATTAAGACAAAAAAGCTCTGAGGTGTTATAGACCCATCTCTTAGGTAAGGTGCCGGTCTGTACTATAGCCTGCAATAGGCTGGGTGTCTCAAAGACATTACAAACAGAATGACAAATTCCTGCGTCTTGTTAAATAGTGGGATCTTCAGGAGCAGGTAAGATAAAGCTGACGCAAGAGGTGTTTGAAAACTTAAGCAGAAGTAAAGCTGTGTCCTCCACAGTGAAAAGAAACAAAGCCTGGGAAGTTTTCCAGCAAAGATGTTTGGCTGGATAATAACCAAAGTAGAAGTGCTCAGACATACACATATACAAGAGTCGATTTTGATTATGTTGGTACAGAGATGTTACATGTTTATGTATGTATCTGCATGTGTACTGTATCTCATTTTGGGTGGTTCCATGTTTTACCTGGGTTAAGCAGCAAAGCTCAAGCAGAGCCAGCTGGAAGCTCTTGGTCACTGCTGGCAAGACCGAATTTTGCTGCTCCAGGTATGAGGCGCACATGTGCCAACACAGGCTGCTCTCTGATGGGAAGGGATGCTCTTCCTTGATGCCCACTCCTGTATCCCAGCCTTGACCACAGCAGCCACTTGCGTCCACTGCTCTAAGTAACTGTGCACTTTGTGTCCCGAACCAACCCTGTCTACTGGCAAACTCTAAAGGAGGAACGTGTGGGTTGGAGTTAGCCCCAGAGTCGTCCCATCCCCTGCCGCAGTACAGTCTGGAAGTCAGAGCATACATCTTCCTGCCTTTCTGGTGAATTAGGACAGGAGGTTAATGGATACAGCTTGGTGGAACAGGATTCCATCGCAGCTGCAATTCCTCTAGTGTTGCTGGCCCCAGCCGCAGCATGGAGCGCAGACGGGACTGCCAGCCACTCCTGGCCGATATACGAAATGCTTCAGCTGCACCAGAGTCTAACCCAGGATGAGCCTATTTCAGGTTTGCCTTGTGTCAGCCTCCAAAGAGTCCCGGCTTTCTAGGAGTACACAGGAGGGGAAGAAACAATACCAGCTCCTGCCTTTCCCCTCCACGTGACTTCCCTTAACCTGCATCTGACGGGACGACGCTCAGAAGTGAGAAGTGGCAGAAGAGATCTCTGTGCTCCTCTGCGTTAGAAGCTGTAGCCACCTCACCAAACACCTGGGGACTTCTGTCGTTTGGATGCCATCCATTTTACTGTCTTCAAATTTCTTCCTCCCCCCCCCATCCTTCACATTCAGAAAGAGCATAAAGGTGGAGAATACTTGGGAGTGGAAAGAGCCTTACACCCTGCCAGCTGCAAGCGAAGTCTTAGAGGGGTCAGAGAAAGGCACCACGTAAACAGAAGTAGCGAGCAGGAAGCGCTCACGTGGCAGGGAAAGTTTTGGGCTTGTTGGGGGCGGGGGGGGTGGCTCTGCAGATCCAAGCTTGATTAATCTTAATCCTCTTCAAGAAATATCCAGGTCCTTCCCACACCTGTTTTTTTCCTTTGCCATCATCTTTGTTATTGCTTGTCTTGGTTATTTGCTTAAGAGCATATTAGACAGCTCTAGAGCTTTTTCTGGCAGAGGCATGAAAGCAGAGGAGAGGTGGTATGTATACACTGCGAACTCCCCCACAGGTGCCACGGTCCTCTGGAGAGACCGGCCAGATAAGGGCTTTTGAGAGGAGCTTAGGGATGTCTGGAGTGCCCATTTCCCTGCATTGTGCCAGAAAAAAGATTAGATGAGGCAGGAGGATGGGCTAGGAATATAATTAAGGACAACGGCCAACCCACGTCACACTGCTTACCTGCGCTGCTGCCTTAAGGTCTCCCCCTGCAAGACGGTTTGTGCAGATGCCCCTCCGGTCAGCGGGTTTCAGTGCGGAGCGGTTTCCCACCGGTCTGTGAGCCTGGGACCCCGGCGCAGCAGCTCTTTGGGGTGGGTTTTATCTGCAAAGCAGCTGGTCCTTTGACTGCTAGATGCCTAGGTGCAGAAATCAGCCTTTTCTTTGCACAACCTTGTTTTCTTTTTGAATTTTGATTCTTGTCACGCAACAGACATATTCCGACCAGCCCTGCAACAAGGGCCAACAGAGCTAGGGACAGAGGGCAGCTGTCTGCGCTGGCTGGGCCCTGTCCCCACCAGAGCCTGAAAGCTGCGGCAGCAGAAGTCGGGGACGTTAACAGCGGCTGCAGGGGTGATGGTCACCACATTTCGAGCATCAGCTGCGCTCTGGAGACGGCATTCACAGCTACATCGCCTGCTTAAGGAGGAAAGTGGCTACTCATAGATCTTTTTTTTAGTCTGGCTAAAGAAGGATGCTCTGAAGGATGGAGCAGAGCTTTAGAGTCCTCGGGGAGCTTCAGCCCCGCGACAGGAGCTGCCCGCATCACATCACGACGCGAAGCGACGGAAACTTGCATTCACTCTGATTTAAGCCAGGAGGAAGGGCAAAACCTGGCAGGTCGGGAAACGGGGAGAGACCCGACTCCTTCGTTTGCCCAAAACCGCCCAAATCCACCCAGACCGCTGTCGGGGAAGGGGGGGGCCGCAACAGCACCGCGTCGTGTGCGCTCCCTCTGCTGGCCCCGCCGCGCCAGCGCCCCGCCGCGCAGCCCCTCCCGGGGCAAAGGCCGCCCGGAGCAGGCGCAGGGAAGGAGGAGAAGGATTGAAATCCCCGCTGGCAGCAGGGCAGCGCCCAGGGCGGCACCCAAGGGTGGGAGAGGACGGGGGTCTCTGGCGCGCACCGCCCCGGGTCTGCAGAAGGGGAGGCGTCTCCCAAAATATGCACCGCGATGCGCGCACACAGAGGCGGTCTCGGATTCAGGTGTTCCATGCAGAGCACCCACCTGGGAAAGGAGAGCGGGGTGAAAAATGTTTTTGCCTCATGCCAATCTCACCTTCTGCTTTGGGCGGGTAAGGCCAAGGGAGCGAGGGGAAAGACGAGCACAGGCACCGTGCTGCATTTCCCCAGGTTTCTGGGTGAAGGGGTGCATGTCCCGTCAGGTACAGAAAGTGAGGCCTCAAGGCTGAGCAAGAAACAAGGCTGTGACTCCAGAGGAGCTAAGCTGGGCTGCCAAGACAAGCCACGCTGTCTCTGGGTATGAGGGAGGCAAAAAAAAATAAAAAAAAAAAAAGGATTTTGTTGTTGTTGATATCCAGCATACAAAAAGGCATCAGATGAAAAACGGTCACAAATAAACAGGTCCATTTCTGAGACACATTGACCAGAGCCACCCGCCAGGGGTTGAAGAGACACTTGCCCAACCCCAGTGAGATCCACCTCCAACGCTGGTGCTGAGCTCAACACAGCTGATGTTAGCACCAACTACAGGATGCTAAGGGGGATAGCTAATGACACTGCAGTGGGAAAACTCACAGGCTGCGCTGCTCCCATTCTCACACCAGTGGGACTTTTCAACCAAGACGTCTGCTGCTGGAACGGTTGGTATCCAACAGTGCATTTTCAGTGCAGCACTGCACTTACCCTGTCTTGGAGATAAAGGGAGCAAATTGCATCGGCTTTGAAACTACCAGTGGAGATCCAGTGGATACGGCTATATTTAATAAACTTATCCATGACATGTGGCTAGATCCTCAGGTGCTGTGAGTTTTGTCTGTCTCATCAGACTGAGGAAGGCAATAATGAAAGAGTTCTGACTCATCTCATATTTAAGATGTTTGTCCATGTGGTAGGGCTAGAAGCTTCAGTTTCTTAAAATTTGATTTCTACTTCACTAAAACATAGTTATTTCGTGTAAGAATAAACAGAAATCTTTCCCTGTGTTGTCCCACCTCCCACCTGTTCCATCCATCACAAATTCCTCCAAACCCAGGCTGCTGCAATTAGAATAGAAATCAGTGAGTGTTTTAATTGGCCACAGATTATGTGGCATGTTTAAATCTCCAGTGATAACAAAGAACATAATGAATAACCTTGATGATTTGTTTTAGATGTGCACATACTGTTTTAATTTTATTGCACAAAGAAAACACCTGAAGTGATTTTAAAATGAGTGTAATGCTTTTTTCCACAAAAGCCAGGAAGTGATAGTGAAATTAAAGCATTTACATTTTGATTTTTGGATAGATTTTAAATACCGTGGATGTCATGTTAGATAATGTTTTATTAATAAGAGTTGATGTACATGTAATTTGGCCAAAGAAAGGTGGCAGAGTTGTTCCAGGAGCAAAATCTACCATTATACAAAATCAAATGTACTATTTTTAAGATGGGTATTTAGTAAAAGAAAAAGGTAACTAACCATATAGAACCCCAGACTAGTAAGTGAGAAAAGGAAAAAAAAAAAAAAGGATGGTAAGAGTATTTAAACAGGGGGGATAGAACTGAAACACTGACAAAAGCTACTTGAATAAGCACATTAGAGATCTAAAAAATATCAGAAAACTAGTGAGGCCAATGCTAGGAATGTAAAGAAATAAGGTTTAATAAAGGTAGTGAATAAAGGGCAGGATTGTGGCAGCATTTGGAAAATTTGAGTGCCTCACGGGGTTTCTCTCCTGGTCCCGGTTTTCAGCTGGCTAAAAGTCCATCTTCAAGAGGGTCCAGGCCAGGTTCATTGAAACAGAGGGACCTAATATTGCTGNGGGGGGGGGGGGGGGAGCACGCAGGGAAGCAAAGGAAATAACAGTGAACAGAGTTGTGGAAGAGGCAGCAATCTCAGAGCAAAGGGGAGCCCTGAGCAGGAGGAGAAGCACAGAGGTTACGAACAGATCGATTAGGGAACAAGCGACTGCGTTGTGAAGTAGGAGGCTCTAAGGAACTGGCCAGATCCAATCTGACTTGGCTCCTTCCTGCGGGATGGCCACCCGTAGCCCGCAGCTGCTGGGACCCTTCCTAGCACTTGCAGTGTTTCACCATCAGTAGTAGCTCGTAGCATTCGTGTGCCTGCCAAATGGCACACAGCACGATTCCCCTGCACGATTCCCCTGGTTAAAAGCCAGCTGCATGTCTGTTGGTAACATCAGAGATGGCAGTGTTTCTTTGAGGGCTCAGGGCATGATATTTTTCTCTCCTGATTTTTGCCTGATACACAGACTGGGCAAGGTTTCTCAGCTGGGAGCAAACCTACTTAGCTAACAACTCCAAAATATACCACAAGAAAACTACCATCCTAAGCTCTCCTTACCTGCTTAATCAGAAAAAGAAGCTGATGAGCTGGTTTGCAGACTCCATGTAGGTAAACACAAAGTTTAAAACAACACCACCTCCACACCCTAGCTAGGTGTCCCTCCGTCCTCACTTTCCTTGGGAGCATCTCAGTGCGTTACCACTCACTTTGGGTCTTTTCCAAGGCTCCCCACCGAGGGACACAAGCAGGGTCAGCAGAGGCTCAGCTGGGGAGCTTTATTCACGGGGCTGCTCTTCTCAAATTGCTGGCCATGCCACATCTGTGAGCATCCCGAATCTAGCAAGTGGCACAGCAGTGCTCACAGGCTGCAAGCTGAAGTCAATTATGTGCCAGGTGCATGCAAGTAAGTTTTTGCTGGCCTTCACAATTCTTTGCAATCTGATCACACTTCCCAGTTTTTTTTTTCTTCCCAAAAGAGAGCTAAGAAGCTACTTTTTGTAACAAAAAACCCCAAAGACTTCCATGTGCTCCTGTGGCTTCAGAAGCCATGAGTCTTAGAAACAAATCACAAGATTATCACTGGATCACAAGTAGTGGCACTGCTGTCATTTTAAACAGATATGTCTTCGCTGCTCGTAGCCTAAATACCATTCATTTCAAGCTGTAGCATAACATCTAGCAGTGAATTGGTGTGGCAGGCCAGTTTCCAAGGAGACATCAACCTTAAACATACAATTTTTGTAGCCAGAAGAGCACTAAGCCCAGCTGAGCTCCCACCGAATCCAGTTGCAACACTTTCACCACCTTCAGCAGTAGGTAAATCAGGCTGGGAGGAACTGTGCATGCGTGCAATCTCAATGAATCCTCATTACAACGATGGCAGAAAACACCTTTTTATTTTACCTGCAATGAGTGAATGTGTGCTTCTCTTCCAGAGGATGCACAGGGGAGATGGAAGAGAAACAGTCCCTCTTGGTTGTTACCTAACAGGAATGACCAACATGTTCAGTAGCTTTCGATCCTGAGCTTGCAGGCAGGACAAAGCTGGATGTGCCACCAATACCCTTGAAATAAGTCCAGAAGAACAGGAAACCAGCACCTGGATAGTCTTAGTGTCTGGTGTTCTCTCATATGCTTGGTAAAAAGCAACAAATTTTATTATAGGTGGGACTCAGCCTCCTAGACAAGTGTATTACAGACAGTTTGTCTGTTATATGTGGATTTATAAAATATCTTCCGCAAAGGTTCACCGAGGAAAAAGATAATGACAGAAGATGCTGAAAGGAGCCAGCCCCATCACCTTGCCCTGCGCCGGGGACAAGAGCTACCTGCTGGCTAGCCGCGTGCGTGGAGTTGGGGAATACAGATCATTCTCCTGATAAACATCAATCTTCCCACTCGCGCCTGGTTTTGAACCAACGCAACCTATTGCTTGGTTACGCAGCAACTTCCAGAGAACCCCAAATGGTTTTATGGACTAGTAGTCCATAAGACTGGACACTTCTAAGTTACGTTCCTGTAGACAGACAATTCTTACAAACATGCAAAAGGACATTAACCAGCATAGAAACGAGATATTCTTACGGACAGCTTGTTCTCCAGTTAGAGTCTGTAGGTTTGTTTTCTATGAGTATCTGCCTAAACATGTGCCATTGTCTGCTTCAGAGGTGGCAGATGAAGGACAGCAGCCTGACCTCTCCTGGCAATTACTGCTTTTCTAAGGAGAGATTCTTGCAGGCTGGAGCCTGATTCATTCACCATAATGACTGATTTCCCAACCTCTCATCAGCTGCTGGGTTTTGCACTGTATTAAACATTCTCTTTTGCAGAACCCTTACACAGGCTTCGCTGGCACAGTGAAACCACTGCCCGAAAATTCAGATTGGAAATTTCGCAGGAATCATCTCTTCGAGCATTGTACTGCTGGAACGATCCTCCCCCGTGCTCCCCTACAAAATGCGGAGCTGAATTCATGCCTGACGTAAGCCATCTAAATCCATGCTGCACTGCAGCTCTGTCCAGTGGGTTTATCTTGCTGGGCACGTGATGCACGTCTGTTCACTTCATAAAACTCCCTTCCATTCCTGGAATCGTGAAACACACTTCATCCTTTCCTGGAATACCTGTATTGGTAGGCTTATGCAGCAACTTTAAATACATACCTTCATTTTGGTTACTAGGCAACTTACAGTCCCACAACAGAGCAAACCCCATCCCTTTCAGTTGTTTTTGTATTTAGGTAGATGGGTTACCTTGTTGTAACTTGTTGGTTATGACAACCAGCCACAACCAGAGCAAAATTTTAGTATCTATTCTTTTTCTTTCTTTTTTTTTTTTTTTTTGATATATTAATTACAGCCAGGCACTCAGCCGGTATTTTAGGCAGAAGAAGCACTTAGCTGCCTTGTTTTCACGTTGGCACATGCACGTGTAAACTCTATTTCCAGGTCTTTGGTCTGCAGGACAGGAAATCCTCTGCAGGCCAGCAGTGGGAGAAGGCATGAAGTGGGCAGCGGGGGGAGGACGATGGCTGTATATTTATGTACAGATATATAAAAATCTAAGTTAAAGCAATGCAAAAGCTTCCACAATTCAGAACAGATTTTATCATTTGCGTATAACACAATTTACAGTTTTGGCTGCACGCTTTCCAAAACAATTACAGACGCTCCTCCTGCGCGTCTGACTTTCTGCTCGTTTGTCTCTCTGCTTGGATCATTCACCTAGAGTGCTGTGACCCATATTTCTACTTTGACTGTTAAAAAGGGTTATTTTGACGTGAGTGCCCTGGCTTGGCTCCGTTTCCACACAAGCGAGCTGCTGTTTCCGGCCGTGTTGTAATCAAGGCCCCGTTTACACTGCGGCAAGTTGGTCTTGAGCTCTGCAGCAGGCTTCCTGGACTTTTTTTTTTTTTTTTTTGGTTTGGCAGCAGCCAAGCTCTGCAACAGGATTTCTGTGAGTTCGAGATGAAAATAAAGAATAAAGTTATTTAGAATCCCTGCCAGCAGCGCTGATAGGAAATTCAGCAGCCTGCTCTCCTCCTGTTTCCCGGAGCACCGTCTGTTTTGGCCTCATCAGGGCCGGGATGCGCAGCAGGACAGAGGGTCAGGAGGTTGGGACGGGGCTGCCGGGCCACGGCGTGCGATGCCCGGGGCTTGTGTCACGAGCACGTGCGTTGGGCAATCCCAGCATTACGGTCAGCGTCGGAGTCGTTAGTGTTGGTGATACAACGGGCTGCCAGGGCTGCAGGGTGATGCCGCGTATGAGTGCTGGAGCTGGTATGGTGACCACTCAGTGAAGGCAAAAAGCCCCTGAAGGACACAGCATACTGTGTGCAAATGACATCATTTAACTTCTGTTATTTTCCTCTAGCTCATAAAGCTGTGTTACACAGTGTCAGCACCAACAACAATACCGAAGTCCGGCAGCAGAAGCATACATAGCCATAAAACATTAGTTAGTAAACACTTTCCGCCCGCTGCCTCTCCCTTTCCCCCATTTACTGCTCATTTTCTTGCCCAGCCTGTATCCTGCCAATGGCATCTCATCTGGTGGGACACTCACTCTGAGTGAATCCAGACACGTTCACCCAGAACTACACAGCTGTCAGACTTTACACAAGCATCCACAGTGACGCAATAATGTAATAATTGCATATCATAGCGGTCCCAAGCCCAGTCCAAACCTCCCTTGATGAGAAGGGGGCTGTACCAAGCCCAACAGCCCTTGCCAGTGCCAATGGCTGGCATGAGGGGATGTGCAGTGAAAGAACGAGAGGATGCTGGCTGCAGCTGTGGAGGTGACGAGGCTCGTGTCATTCAGACTGCTGGAGTTCCCTTCCACAAAACTAGAGAGGGGACTTTGGAGAAACTGCCAAATTTTGGAACATCCTGTGATGGCTCTATGGAAATATCCTTAATTACCTGCCACAAAAATTTCACCACGGCCCCCCCTTCTTGCAGAAGAGTGTTGCACACAGGTCCTGATAGCATCTGTATGGGCTTCAAGGGACCCAAGCACGAAGCCTGGCACACAGCTAGTATTGGCTGGAGAGTGATGAAAGATAGTGGAAATGGGAGATGGGACCCCAGCCCAGAGTGCAGCTGGAAATGGTGCCAGTGGCATTTCTGTGCAGTTTTACAGACTAGAGATGCTGTTTGGCCGCAGATGTTGCACGCAGTAAAACACGCACAAATTGTATAGTACAAATGTTGCTGGATTTAAAAGTTTCCTTGAGAAGCAATGCAAGTTTGCAAATCCAGAAAGAATATTGTTGGGACTTGTTGAAGCGCTCAATATAAACTGTAACACGCAAGCCATTAAAATGAAGATATTTGGCATTCACAGTTACACATATGGGCCTTTCAAAGCCATTCTTCTGGTTTGGCAGCTCCCGCGATCCTTGAATGATGCATGACTTAGTTTTATATGTTCCTGTAAGATGCTTCTGCAAGCTGGCATTTTTTTTAAAAAACTTGTCACTTGTGAGCAGGAGGAGAAATCTGACTAAGAAACGCAGATCTGGTCAAAGAGAAAGTTTTGAAACCTACTTGCTTGCATGGTTACTTTTCCAAATCCTAGCCGGTATCTGGGCTTTGTGTTTGGTTGTTCGCCTGGCTACTCCTCGATGCACAGATCTCGAAGCAGACTTTTAGAAGCACCAGTGAAGCAGGATATGCAAACAAAATGTCAGAGCTGTCCGAGGCTGGGGACACTTTCTGTGCTGATAAGCGACTCCTGTGAGTGGCCAAACTGATCCATCTCCCTCTCTGACAGTGCCTTTGTCTAAGGGGACTGTTGAGTGAGGCTTTAAGGCTAAGCAGAGGATAAAAACTTACAATTGACCATGTCCAATGACTGCCTCAATCATGTGACATTTCCTCCATGTACATAAAGGCATAATTGACACTTTGGACCTTGCAGATGTTTTGCAATTCATTTGGTTCCCACAAAGATATCAGAAAGTAAGTCTCGTGAACTGGCAATACTGTGCTTTCCTCTGAACGTGTTCTTATCGCTACAACGTATTTAGATGCAAATTGCACCGTGTCTCATGGCCCCACTTGTTTTGTTTTGCTTTTTCCTTCCCATTGCCTCTAAACAGACTGTGCCATCATTTTTTCTTAAAGTATAAAAATATTCAGACATTCCTGAAAAAACAAGTACCCTTGACTTCTTTGCAAGTGATCTGTTTCACACGCGATAGCAAGTATGTACTTTTGCCTTCTGCTCATGGCATTCTGCTTTATGCTTCCTAATTTAATTTGTCTTTCTGGCTGTTCAGTGATCCTTTCCAAAGAGAAATCTCTTTGCTGAGAAGCTATTTGCTCTGCTCTCAACAGAAGCAGATGCTATGAACAACTGGTTGGCTTCATCTGGGCCTGAGGTCTGGACAAAGGTATAGTAGCGTGGTCCAGCATGGACCTCATGCAGTACAGGGACGTCTTAGTACAAACCTAGCAAAATTATCACCTCTTCATGTCAGTGAGCTAAGCTTTATCCTCTGTGGCTAAACCTTCTTGTCTGTAAAATGGGAAAGATGGTAATCCCACCCCCTGATCTCAGGGATGTTGCAAGTTAATGCTCTGATGGGGGGACAAAGTGAGGGGCTGAACTTTCTTCGTAAGCAAGTTATTAGTCTCTTCTAGTGTTGACCGAGACAACACAGAGACATCCTTTGCATTTGCAGCAGGAATACTTGGGCTTGGTTTTCCTCACAAGCAGCCAGCCAGGATATGCGTTACTCTCTCCCTCATAAAGTTTCAGCTTCTGTTAACCTCTTCTCGTGGTCAAAGGAGTTGTCTTTTTTGAAGAGGAGTCGCTCGAAAACCCTCTCAAACTTGTGTCTTTCGGCACTCCGCAAAGCTGCCGGCTTGGTATATGCTGCTGAGATTTTTCCTACAAACAGCCTTCTGCTTCCTCGAGGCCCCTTGCGGTTTACCTTATGACCACGACACTTTTCACCCCTATTTGCTCCTACATAGCTGCCCTGCAGTGACAGGGCAGCAAAGGCAGGGGTATTGTTGGATGCGCTGTCTGCCCGGTTTGCCTTCCTCACTTGGTGTTTATCAGAGGCGAGAAAATGGCAGATCCTTTTTTCCGTAGGAGCAATAAAAACAGCTGCTTCGGACAAAATGTTCTAGGCTGAGTCTGGAGGTGACAATTTCTTCTAGAAATGAAGTGAGTTCTGTGATTTCTTTCCATACTGCAGGTGCCACTTGTGCTTCTGCCTGTTTGGCTTCACATTTCTTTAAGCAATGGCCAACAGGACTATATATATATATATATGTTGTATATATATATGTAAATAAAAATAATTGTTCTGGATGCTATGGGCACATGCATCCATCCATCCATATACACACTCTCCTCACTTTCCCAGATGATGAGGCTTATGCCAGCCTGGCTGACACTCATTAAAACAGCTTGCATCAGCACAGGGCAGGAACTCCTCATAATGTTACGCTGGAAAGAAAGCAGGGCCAGCCTTGCCCATGCAGCAGTACAATGCTTTGGCCAGTCAGAAAAACAAAGCACAGATCCCATTTTATTTTTCTTCAAAGAGATGTAGAGACACCCATTCTCATTCAGGAGTCCAACTGTGTGCCTTATTGTCCTGCATTTCCTTTATTTTCCTTTCCTAAGCATTTAAAAAATAGTTTTGAATACACTCGGTGCTGCTGCGTGTGTGGACTGACCATGGTAACTGGGGTCCTCGGTTCACTGCCTGCAGATACCCTGGGCAGCTGGCTTGTCTCGAGATGGTGCAGCGTCTCCCTTTCTGCTTGTCCCTTTCCTCTGCTCCCACAACGCATATGAATAACATTGGAGGGTCACAAAGCCTCACTGCTAAATTGCACAAAATTGCAAACCTGTGTGATTCTGCTGCAACGTGGCAATAAGGTAATTTCATCGCTTTTAAACAAGCTTCTAAAATATTAGGGTACAGCATCAGAAGGATGACTAAAAATGGAAGGTACAGCATAGAAGGAATGACTGAAAACTTAACTTTCCTGGGTCCGTTCCTGTATTTACCCTCGTCTTCTCTCACATACCAGGCTTATTGCAGTCTTGGTTATGGCAAGATCATTTCCTACACAAGAAGGCTATGTGATTTGTCAGTGGAAAGCCTAATAAGAATCAAAGATACTGGTGAACAAGTTCGGAAAAAAAAAAAAGAAAAGTCGTCCACTTTAATATGGGGGAATTAAGGCTGTAACAAACCTCAGGGAAAGGAGTGGATCCTGGTGTCTTCATGCCAAGACTGAATGACTTTTTGTAAGATAATGCCTAATTCAGACAAATTGCTTGGCTCAGGAAAGAGTAACTGGGTGAGATCTGCGGCCTGTGTTGTACAGAAGTTCAAACCAGATGCTCTAATGGGCTCTTCTGCTCGTACAACCCCCACAACGCAGGAGCAGCAGGGATGTCTTGAGTAAAGCAAACCAGTTCCCTGCCTTGCAGGCAATCACAGATTGAGCAAGTGACATCTTACAGCTGTTGGGGAGTTTTGTCCCCCAACATTTACACCAGGGTGACGTTGCAAAATGCCTCTTCGCTGATGTTTAGAAACCTTCGTGAATGTATTCATGGACGACTTACTACTTGTCCTGCGGTAGCATCGTCCTTCAGGTGAAAGAGCACTTCTTCCTGTGTGTACTTATGGAGAGCAACCTTAACCTTTTGCTTTGCTAGGTTAGACAGAGAAACCACTAATACAGGCTCTCAAGTCCCCTGGCCACTCTGGTCACCTTTCTTTGGCTCCATTCCACTTTCAAAAAAAAGACTCCTCCAGCTCAAGTAACCATATTACTACACAGCATTCCAGCTGAAGTCTGAGTACTGCAGCCAGCTTCCATGATTTCTAAAGAAATACCTCACCTGTTCTCAGACCAAGAATACCTTTTTCAGGAGGGGCTGCCAGCTTGGGTTCACCTTCACTTGTTTTCACATTCTGAAGAGATGCTGCGGGAGCTCGGGGCTGCAGCTTGCAAGTCAGACCTGCGGTCCTCAGGGCTGGAAGACAGCCTCTGGCAAAAACTGGATCTGGTGGAGCTTGCTACCAGCCCCCTTTGAATGGTGAGAGGGAGAAGAGGAAGAATAACTCACTTCTTCATAGGAAACATTACTTCACTTTTGTATTTATTTAAAAAAACAAAAAAAGGTGTTCTTGGCAATTACACTTCACCTCCAGTCTTCCTTCCTTGTAGAAAGATCCTAGAAATTAATATAGGAAAAGCATCATCCTTGACATGCACAATCCTCTGAGTTTCCTGACCCTAACAGCCCATCGTTATCCACTCCAGGACTACCCAGACCTTGCGAGGGAGCAGCTTCTCCTGTGAGACCTCCTCTTCTCTGGACCAGTTGCTTTTCCGCAGCGACAAGTGAAATTCCCTTTAGATATTGCCTTTATATTCACCAGGGAACAAGCAGACTTCCAAACTAAGCAGATTTTTTTTTTTTCCTCTGTTGTGCTGTGACCAAAATCCCTCTCCTTTGGTGGTGCTACCTTGCCATGTTGTAAGACAACCACAGAGGCAGCACAGAGAAAAATATTAGCTCTGTCCAAATCTACAATAAAGTGAGGATATTCCCAGCCCCTCCTCCTCTCTGTTGAAAGCTGCCAAGCAAAACACAGCTAAGCAAGCCGTGCCCACCGTCAGCTCTATCTCCTCTTGCATATGCACTCTAGCAGGGCCTCTGCTTTGAGGACCACCTCAAGCTGTAAAATTCTGTAACGGCACACCTAACGAGCAGTCCAGGGGCAAAACATGCTGCCAACAGAAACTAAACTTAATTGGCTTATTTTACAGCAGTTTTCTGGCTCAGGGTTGCATCTCATTGTGATTTTCTGCTACCAGTTCTGAGGTCTACCAAGCAAGGTGGCAAGAGTGGTTTCCTATTGAGAAAACCATACACCTTATTTCTTCTTATCCTACTAGTAGACCTGAAACATTTTAGGCAAATCTTTTTAGAAATTGCCTTTAGGTTATATATACATTTTACAAGCGTCACTTCAAAAGCGTAATCCCCAGAATGCTATAAATGAGTGAAAATAATGAATCAGATTTGACACAACAAACTTATCACAATATTTTGATAGATACATATGCTGTCTTTATTTGATACATAGATACAAAAGCTCTCTTAACTGTTATTGATGGTTTGCTAATACTTGACCTTCACCTGAGAGGTAGGATGCAATATTTTCTAAAAGTTACTTGTAACTTGACTGAGGAAAGCTTGGTTTGAAGTTCAGCATATTTGTGCTCAGAGGTCACTGACATTTCCTTAACTGTGTATTTTAATACTTTTTTAAACCTCATACTTGATGTTCTAGGTTTTTAAACAAATATTTTCAATTCCTTTGAATGAACTGTCTACTCCGTGCAGATACATGATGAATTTTGTGGGATTTTGGCAAACTGTGGCAATTAAAACTATCTAACACTGCTAATACGATTGTTCTGTGACAGAGTAAAGGATGCTGTGGGACATACATCTTTTATTGGTGGAGAAAGCCTCTATCTACTACTTCTGTTTGCTGATGAAACTATCCGAATTATGTTGCTAGAACTCAATTTCAGGGTATGATGCATAATCCCCGTGCTTGATCCCAGTTATATATATAGTGGTTATAACCCGGACTTGGCTCTTTAAATAAGCAGAGAATATGAGCACTCAAAAAACAGTCATTTCAGGAGAACCCCCCTAGAAGTCCAAAAGGAAAGCAAAGTCTTTTTTTTTTTTTTTTCCAAATAGTTTCTAGCAAGAAAAAATCCAGAGACCTGCAATCAATGAGCAGACCTTCTTCTTCAAGAAATTATTTTATCTATGAAGGCTTTAAGCTTTTTTCATCCGGCTTAAAAGATGCAAGCACCTAAAAAAAAATGAAGTAGACAAATAAATAAAGTCACCTCAGCTCTTCATGGATATCCTGGCTTTTGCAAGGACTTGTCCAACCACAGCCTAAATAATTCAAAGCATTGTTGTCAGGCAGCAGCACAGTCCTCCTAAATAGGCACTTGCCTTATCACTCTACAGCAGATGCTTCAGCCAACCATTGGATATTGAAAACATAAATAATGAAACAAAATTTGGAGACAATAGTTTCTGGGCTGGGGACAAAATACTCATGGATATTGTCAGTCTCTGAGTAACCAAGCAGCAAAAGCTCAAGTGACAACAATAGGACGGAGAAGAATAGGGACAAGTGAGGAGGCCTGAATCTCAATAAGGCGCAGAGCTGCACATGCTGCTGTTACCCTAGAAACTAACCTCTCCCCTGAAGAGGTTTGCCGGGGCATTGTTTGGGGGACACAAGATGTGTCATACACCAGATGGTCGTGTGCTGTATAACTCAGTTATCTGAGAGGACAGAGTAAAGGAATGCACGCTGCAGAGCTCGTCGGAGGGCCGCGCAGGGCACCATCTGTTCTTTCAGACCCAAGGCACTTTGCTTTTTCTTTTCTTTCTTTTTCTTTTTCCTCTTTCCAAGAAGAAACGGGAAAACAAAATCAAAACGATTCACCATTCAGGGGAAAAAAAAAAAAAAGCTTAATACAGTTGCCATATCTCACTTTCATTTAGCTAATTTTATCCCTGGGTTTTATGTCAGGTGAATTGCCTTTTTATGCCTGGGAGAGCAGCAATTATTTCTCTCTCAGGAGTCTATCATTTATAAATAAAACCCCTTTGAGACCTCATCGGTCATTCACCATCTGAAAACCCCCAAATGCTTCTAACCGTATGTTCTCGAAAGTCCCCTCTCTCCTCCCCGAAGTTGCGCACGAATGTTTGTGCAACGCGGGGGAAAGAAGCCTTCCTTTCCAGGAATTGTTCTCCGCCTCGGTCGGGAGTGGGAAGGGGGGAAGGAGGAAAACAAAAAGCCAAAATGAAAATTGCAGTCTGCATGACTGGTGTAGGAAGGAAATATTAATCACGGCTTGCGCGACGCCAAGGAGCAGTGACTAAGGCGTCTGTTAGGTGAGGCAGAAGTAGGTGTGGGCATAAGAAAACATCACGTGAGCCCGCTGCAAGTGCCACCGAAGTCAGCAGAAAGGCTCGCTGACTTCAGCCGGTTTGGGATCTGGGAGAACCAGATGGAAATTAAGGTTCTGGACACGTCAGAGCACTTTAAAGGTGTATGAAGGCTTAGGGCTTCAGTGCAGGAAGAGAGGGTAGTAAAAGTGGTGCCTGGGTTGCAAGAAGTATGACCGAACCATGCGTGCCTGGGGCAGTGCTTTTGCTCGGTGACGGACCTGCCCTCCGGGCCAGCCTCTGCCCGGGGGCTCGCCTTTCTGCTCCCCTGCCTCTGCCTCCTGCCCCGCGGCCGCGGCCAGCCACCAGCCACCCACCGGCCACTCACCAGCCACCAAAGGGCCGCAGCAGCGCCGAGCGGTCTCGGTGCGGGGAGCAGCCGTGGGGTCCTGCAGCGGCGAGCCAGCGCGCAGCCACGGGCACGCTTTGGTGTTTAATTTCCATTAGGCAGCACTTGCAGAAGGGCTGCTGTCGTTTGGGTTTTAAAAGACAAGCTATGATTGAAAAGATATCACAGCTTGCACAAATCTCCCTCCTGCACTGGGATCAGTCCTCGTGCCAGCAGATCCTACCTGATGATTCCCACAAGTGTCTGTCCCTCTACCCATGAAACCCACATCCAGATGAACCTGAAGGAGAGGAAATGTTTGGATTAACTTAGAGGGAAATTCCAGGGAAATCAAGTAAAAAGCATGGAATCAAAGCAGAAAATTTACATGTAGAATAAGGGCCAAAGATGCCAAAGGAGTAAAATCTGAATCACATTTTGTATTTAGGTTATAGACAGCTCAGTTAATAACCTGATTAGGCAATCATTAGGTCTAACAAATTATTAGGCAATGTTTAAACAGTAGTTATAGGTGATAGCATCTCACAAGCTGCATGTAATCCTAATATTTCATACATGCTTCTAGTTCTTACAGCACTGGCAGTGCTTGTACCAACTGTATCTAATGTATTCATCTTATGAATTAATGATCAATATACTTTTAAGGATATAACACACAGCAGGACTGAAAATTGAATGTTTTGCTCTTTGGCTTTTCTTTCCTCCCCCCACCACTCCCCAAAAGACAGACAGTGTCTCTCTCTTTCTACATAAAAATTCACATGAAGGAGCTGATATGTCTCCAAGTAATCCCCTACTTAAATGGGCTGGAATAAAAATAAGGAGTTATTAAAAAGAATAACATCAACAGTAATATTTCCTTCATTGCAATTAACAAAAATGATCCAAATCTGTCCAGTGCCTGTGTTCATCTGGGAGACAGTCCCAGGGACAGCCATGCACACTTCCAGAGGACAAACCAAAAAATCAGCACACAGCAGAAGCCCTTGCTGGCTCCGATGTGCAGCACACATCAGCAGGGTGAACTACGGAGCAAGAGAGCAGCAGCAATGCATTTCAGCACAGCTCGCTTTAAGGGTTGTGTGAAATGCAGAGGCACTGCATGCTCGCAGCACTACACATATACTTGGTAAATCATGGCAAGAAAATCTCTAAAGCTTCTTCTGTTCCCCCCGCTCTGGGGATTTGCCTCTCTCTGATCCAAGAAAGCTCACTGGCGACTGCCTATCCCACTTTCTGCACCTGGCCGAGTGATTTACCAGAAACTTGACAGGGTCGTGGAAGCTTTCTTTTCTTTGTTCCACGGGTGTCTGCCATGGAGAGCCAAGCCTGGATTAGCTGAGTCTAAATCCCTGGGCAGTTCGCCAGAGCAATGCTAGTTCTGAAGAAAACGGAGCTCCAAGATGATTTCGAGACCGGCTTTATGCATCGGTTCTTCTTAGGTGCAAATCCACGGGCAGAGAGCATAATGCCTCACGTCAGGCTGGTAAGCTGTTCCCCGTAGGCAGCAGTTGCCAGCCAGTGTGGGAGTTATGTGAACTTTCTGCCTGACTCGGACAATGCTGTTTCTCTGGGGCCAGCCCTTCCCTGGCAGTGCTCCCTCGCCAGCCATGTAGGCATCTTGTCACCGGACAACACGCTGCATTACAATAATGTGCGTGGACACGTTTAATAATACGCCTATTCGGCACCTGCATTTTCTTTGTTGCGGTGCCAACCATTTTGTCATATTAGCTGTTAGGTCGCTGTCGTTCAGAGCAATGTGGGACTTGCCGTGCTGCCTTGTAAAAACGTTACTCTATTTCCAGCATCTTTCTGTAGCTGCTCCAAAGGCAAGGTGCACAAAGCCTTGCAGGAGCTGATAGCTCCTGAGAAAGTCTTCTGCACGTCTCCTCCTAACCCCAGGAGTCAGGGATGCTCTCATGCCCCAAAGCCAGGGGTTATATCTGTTCCAAATCTCCGGTTTAGGGAGCGGGGGTACTTTTAGCCCCGTTCCCGTGGAAACAAGGTTAATGCACTCACACTGTGTTTGTTTTGCCTCCCCCGAATAACTTTTGAACTTGTCGGCCTAGTTCAACTAAACTTGACAGAAGGGTAGAGGTCTGCAAAATAATTAAGTTCTTATAAGTTTTGTGAAAATAGGCATTGAGGCAGAAGAGAGAGGGGCCCCGCCACTGCCTGGTCTGAACGTCCTGGCCGCGGAAAGGCTGAGCGTGAATTCACATCTCGTCAGGCGCCAGGGGAATGAGACAGGAAACGAACCTGCTAAACATTGCAACCGCAAAAGAAAGCTTCAGCTGAAATTTGCAGTTAGACAACAAAGCCAGCCCACGGACAAGACACAAAAAAGCCAGTGTTGATAGAAATATGTGTTAGTTTCTATTTGAACTCAACAACTTGTTCTTGCACGGGACCTAATCGTTGCTGGGACCTGGTCAAGTATCGCTGAGCACCAGGGGAATCCTGTAGCAAGGGGTCCCACACTGTACTTGGGTACCAGCTATTTCCTTCTATTAGTTTCAGACTTACTTCCCTTCACGTTCCTTCATCATAGCTGTGACTGGCTGGGGAGCCCAAGAGACAAACTTTTATGCAAGCTATTTAAAATGAAATTTCAGGGCATTTAAAAACGTATTTGCTTTTGTGCAGAAACGTTTCGTTGTTCCTGTTCATGTGTGGTAGGTAAGGAAATTTCTTATCAGTAAGGTAGAAAGAAATACCTCTAATACTGTCATGGCTTGAAAACATGAGAGGCACACGAGAGTAGTATAAGCTAATGGTTTGAAAACAGAAATAAACAAACATCAATTCAAACGTCTTTGTGACCACAAGGAAAGCAACGCTGCAGATAAAACCAATTCCAGCTTCCACTAAACCTATGGAAAGCCTTCTAATAGATTTTGAACTTGCAAAGGCTTACACTGACCTGTGTGGACTGAGTAGTCCCACCAAAGGCAACAGCCCAACTCCTGTGCATAAATGAAGCACACAAGTACTTCACAGGAGTGGGACATAAATGGGAGTTGCATCAGACCCTTAATCTTTTTTCTTTTCTTCTTCTCTGCCCCTCCTCTTCCCAAACCACCATCCCACCAGCGAAATGAGAACAATAATACCCATCTCAGCAGGGAACGTGAGGATTAGCTTAAAACTGTTTTTACCTTTTCTCCTTTAAACTCACAGAAAAGAAAATCTTCCTGTATTTTATTTTTTTATAATTCAAGGAGCAATTTGTTCCTTGCCCAAACCTTTCCAGCTCAGTGGGTGGGAGAAGCCCTGGAATATTTCCACCTTCCTTAGAACTGATGATAAATCAGCACAGAGGTGTCTGCTAGCCACAATAGCCGTTAACTTGCTGCAGTAAAATGGCCATTTTATCTGCTTACATCAAATTATTTCTGCATCAGCTAGTATTCGAGGATAGTGCTGGCCCATTACATTTGTTGAAACGAGCCTATTTTAAAATACCAGAGTGAAAATGAACGATGTCCAGACTTCTCTTCTTGTTTTGTAAGATACTTTGTGAAAAGGAACCTAAAAAGCAACATCCTATATTCGTCAGCATGGCAGCAGGCGCCTCCAGCCCTGTAACCGCTCAGTCTCAGAATAATAAAGGCTTTTCATATATGTTATATTTATATATAACAGTGGTCACTAAAGTCCCTTTGTGCTAGGCATGGAACAGACATATAGAAAGAGGCAGTCGCTGTCCTGAGGAATTTGTAGTCTAAACAGACAAGTGGGCTGAGCGGAAGAGACGGGGCGACAAACGTGGCCCAACTGGTGAAGGGACTCGCCCTGAGGTCACACCGCAGATTAATGCTAATGCCAGGCTTGGCGCTTCTGTCTTTTCAAGCCCAACACAGCCCCAGACCAGGAGCCCATGCTTTTGTTTCTCTCTAAACCTCCTCCTTTGCACAACCCCCGTGCCTTTCCTCCCATTAATCTTCCTTTTTGCAAACTCGCACAGCCGCCGGCCTCTGCTGGGGACCACTGGTGTGTTTTCATCAGCAGCTTCAGCTGGGCAGTCCCACCTTTCTCCTCTCTTCCTCACTGGCTTCCTTCCTCTGTGCCTGCTGCAGCACCCTGACCCAACCACAGCCTGGTAGGCTGGGGATGCAGAGCCAGCTGACAAGGTTTATGTGGCATTTTTTGGGGCTGAGATTTACTTTTTAGGTAGGGATAGGGGTTACACCAATCTTGAAATCCAAACAGCTATCAAGCTGCTCAGAGAAAGAGACTCCTTTCTGCAGCCTCAGGTACTTCTTTCGTTTAACAGAGTTTACAAAAACAGGGTAGAGAACTATAAAGTTAAGGCTTTGCCTACCTTAAAGTTTCCTTTGCCCCTCTTCACACAATTTGCAAACAGTTCCTACCCACTTAAAAAACATGCTCTGGACAATCTACATGAACAGCAGACACCAGCAAATAAGGTTTCAACAGCAACATACTCACTGCGTGACAACTATTTCAGGCGGTGTCTGGGGTTGAAGGCACCAAACTGTTCAACTCATCTTCTTGCTACTCCTATTCTACAACACACTGTGAAAGAAAGATGTCAAGGTACTTACTTTCAGAAGTCTTTCAGGTATGAAGCCCCAGCAGACGAGACAAACCTAGTCCATTCCTCAGAGCTGAGAGGTAAGACCTGCCTCTGGTCAGCAGTTGTGGATGGCTACCTCCAGGCAGCTGCATGACGAATTTGGATGGTTCAGTTTAAGACAGCCTGGAGAATGGATCTTCTTCTCTTTCTAAGGGCAAGGCGGATTATGGGATTTGAAGTCACAGGTCTCAGAGCTGGTGCTCTTTCTGAAAGGATCAGCTGGACCCAGATGTGGAATCAGACCTCACAGCAACCTGCCACCAGGCTGGAGAACTTTGAAACCTGGTTATTCTGAGGATCCTGGTGATGGCAATGCTCAAATGGATAGAAACAAACTGACACGCCAACACAAGGAAACGATCTTTTGCATGAAATGTTTTCTATGAAATACTGTTATCACTGAGATCAGCTGCCAAACAGAAAATGTAGGTATGATCTTGAGAACAAACAGGTAGAAACGGATGCATTTTCTGGTTAACGCAATGCTTCTAGAAATGCACAGACATGGTTGCTTTTAGCAAGGGCTAAAAGACATATCTTTGAAGAAAGATTATTTCTCCAGTAAAAAATCAGCAGAGGGTTTCCAGTCCTGTGTTGCAAATAAGGCGTCCATACACTGTACAGTAGGATGAGAGAAAAAAGAAAAGCCAGCAACTTTCCTGCTTGTATCAAATTTCTGGATTTTAGAATAAACAGAAGACATGGTACTCTTGTCTTGTATTTTATTAGGAAATTAATAGGCTGATTGATAACCTGAAATTACACAGTGAATCTCATTTAAAAATATTCAAAATCATCACAATAATTTTGATTTCTATAAAACATAATGCCCTGGTACAATTCCTGTTTATGTCTGTACATTTCTAGGCCCTTAACATTTATCTATTGTACAGCAGCAAGACCAGATAATTATAACACAAAGTTAAATACAGTATACTTTTCTCTGCAGTCCAAGTGAAAGAGATGAAATGTTTAAAACAAAGCCCGGCATATAAGCAGCACTATGAGATGGTTCCCTGCAATCTCAGTTCATTATGCATCAGTACTTCAGACTGCTCATATATACTGAAGATTTGTGATGATAACTGCTGTGTAAAATTATGAGGCTTTAGGGCATCAAATTTCCAATATATATATATATATATTTTAAGTCTGTTTGCTTTCAAACAAACACCGAAATCTCACATTTTTATATACATTACTAGAGGGAAACAGCAACTTACAGACTTCTCAATTTGCTAAAGTCGCAGCAGCTGAGATGTCCCCAGTGAGGGGAGGGAGATCCGGCTGCACAGCAGGCTGGGACAGCACAAAGCTGCGACGAGGAGTGCCTTGCCACGAGGTTTCATTTAGCAGGGAGCCCTACTTCCTTGCTGCAGGCTTGCATTGCAGCTCCTTTCCTTTCCATGTGCAAGGTGAGGCTTAGAGAGCTGCTGCCGGCACCCAGTGTCCCCAGGTGGGAGGGGGACCACCGTGGGTACAGTCTGCAGGGAGGGGAGTGAGGTGCACTGGATGCGTTTGATGCTCAAAGTGCAAGAGCTCAGAAACCTGTCCACGTCTCCCTCTTCTTTTGCCAGCAGTATGGGCTACCATCACCACATTGGACTAATTAGCTGCATTGTCACCCGCAATTTTCTGACACTGTCAACTTTAAAGATGTTCTGCTTTCAAAGAAGGGTGTGTACAGTACAGGTGCTAACTATCTGCACGGGTTGACTTTCAACCTTAGTAATCTAAGCTCCAACCCTGCTCAGGCTGTGCATATGAAAAATCACACTAAGCCAAACACTGCTGTTCTTATTACAACTATAACATAGGGCAACGTGGCTTGTAGGTGAGGCTCTGGATCCTCTACATTAGAGCTGGCACTTTTGAATACCTAATAACTCTGGAAGGGAGCTGAATTTCTCAAGCTCTTATTCAGGAAACTATTTAGATTGTTGTGTATGTTGTCTGGATAAGAGATGCTTTCCTGAACTAGGGCCTCAAGTCCTGCGAGAATTATGGATGCTCAGTAAGTGGCCAGCTCAAGCACTTGACCTGCAAGTCCAGTCACTTCAGACTGTTGTACTATTCTTGGATAGTATAAGCTAAAAAAAAAAGTAGATTTAAGAAGTCATAGGCCTTCTTTTTATAAAGCTATTTCAGGACAAGTACATTCAGACCACTGTGTTTTCTATTTATATATGAATTCTTTGGCAACAATTTCCTAGAAAGCAGAATCATTTTTTCTATGTAATACTTTATTGTCTCCCCATGAAAAACTGATATCTTAAAAAATCTATAGCACTTTCCACTATAAATAGTATTGTTCCAGATTAAGGATTAGTTCCTCCCTGAAGAAAAACAGATTAAAAAAATCTGGTCATTATCTGATAATGTTTATGTAGCAACATTAAAATAAAACAGCAAAAGAAAATCATTCAGCATGTGGTTTGTCATTCTCTAGAATGTTAGTGGGTATGTTTATACAATAAAAACAACATAAGTTATCCTACTTTGTTTTAAAAACTTTGGTAGTAGAAATATATCGCTATCTGCAGATTCATAAACAAAATGCACATTTTCCATCTAAGTTCAAGTATTATTAGAATATTATTATTGCTATTATTATTATTAAAGGAGCTCTAAATCCTTGCAATTTTGCCTGTCTTTACATTGTTTCGGTCTTTCTGAGAAATAATGAGTTGTGATTATTTTTGTTTATGAACAGAATCAATGTGGAGCTTCTGTAAGTTTTGCCTGGTAGAACACAGCCTTGCAACCCTTAGGCTATTATGAGTGGCTTTTAGAAGAGAGTATTTGAGACGAGTGGTATAGATACTGTAGTCACGTGCTTTCTTGGGTGGCTGATGAACTTAATTCCTTCCAGGTTATCAACATTCAGTCCCCTTTAAAGGAGAAAGGTGGGAAGAACCCAACCCAGACTTATACCACATCAGGATACATCATCATCATTTCCTCCCGGTACTGTCAGCTGCTCATAGGTCGGCAGGGTGTTATTAGGGAGGAAGAGATCTGAATGAATGTTGTTGCCTCTCTGAGATGATCTGTTGTTCCCTTCATCCCCCTGCTGAATGGAAACCAGATGATGCAGCATATCTGTAATGAGGTTCAGTTTCTGGTCCATCTGTGTAACCTACGAAGGCAAAGGGAACGTTTGCTTAGCGTCAGCATGTGAGAAAATTGCAACAAGCCACCTGACACAAGTGTAACATTAAAATGACACTTTTCTTAATTAGCATGACAATGACCTCTAGGAAGACACCAGAGAGTCACAGTTCATCAAGCGGAGCGTTAGAAATTTAACACAACAAGTCAGAGTTGGATGAACAGAAGCCTGTTAACTCTCATCTCTGGGATGTGCTTTGACAGTCATTTTATACCTGGATGAATGCATGACGGGGGGCTTTTAAAGAGCTGTGCTGGGATAGGGAACTAAGCCCCAGAACTGAGCTTCTGTGTTTTTTTTTTTTATTATTATTATGTCCATATTTTTTTAAAAACATTATAAACTACTAACGTGCTTATATGCCTTAATAATATCAATATGCTAAAGTAAATACCCGCCCTACTTGCAGTGATCTAATCCACTCTAAGCTAGGACTGACTTGATTCTCTTTGTTACATTTGGGTCCAATTACCAACTCAGGCCACAAAATGCCCCACAGATATTTTTCTGATGCAAGTGCATAACAGCTGCATTCTGTGGCAAGGGGTGGGAGTGGGACGTGATTTAGTTTTATTCTGTCACTGCTCCAATGACACAGCGTTTGCTAGGATTGCCGTTTCAATTACATGATTTACAACAAGTCAGAAACTCTTCTAAGATGGGTTAAAGCTGTTTTTAAAACTGGGGACCTGCAGAGGAAGGTTCCAGCTGAGTCCATAATGCTCATTTTCTTCTGCCTTCAGACAGAAATGCTTTAAATTATTCTTTTTTTTTTTTTGCATTTTCTGCTCTTCTAATCTTTAGGAGAAAATATAATGAAAAATCAGCATACCTAAGAGAGACTAGGTTATGGATTTGTCCAAAACTTAGACCAAACTTGGAGTACATTTGTGGTACTCAGAGGAAAACCAAGAACCAAATGTTTCTCGGAGCAGCACAATTTCAGTCTCTGGTTTCTTGCATTTTCCAGACAAGAAGTAATGTGTACCATCCCTTCTATCTGGCACAGGAAACCTCCTCTCTGCTCTGACTCCAATGTACTGAGCCAGATGTCCTGAGGGGAAGATGGGCACTTACAGCTACGATTCGGAATTCAAAGTCATGCCACTCTCTGCCCATTGGCATGGCAAGCAGGCAAGCATTCCTCACAGAAAGATGCCTGTCCCTCCCAGATAGCAAGAGGCTATGAAAGTGGGCAGTGAGAGTCTGCCTTATGGCCTCTCACTCCCTGCTATAAGCATAAAGAAAAAGCCACAATTTTGTCACTGTAGTCTCAGACCCATCCACAGGGATCCTAAAACACTAAGTAAACCTCTCGGCAAGAAGATGTAATAGGTTTTAAAAAGGGAAAAGAAAGTAAGCAGAAAAAACGTGATGGGAATAAATTGCCGCCTCAAATATCTGCTAGAAAGTAGTGAAAGGCACATAAAACCGCCAGAAAGTATGACTGGGAGCAATTTATATATGCCTGGCTATCATCCAAGTATCACACAGGATAGTAAAAGACAGTAAGGCTGAGCAGAACATCAACAAACCTGGAAGATTTCAGCAGAGACTAAAATGTTTTTCTACCGTAGAGAAAATGCTGTTTTTTTCAAACACTTTGTACAACTGGTAGGGAAGCAGATACAGTAATTTAAAAATATGAGGTGCCAGAGATTTATACTTTGCAGCTGGTTTTGAAAACATTAGGCAAAGCACCCTTAGATGGTACATGAAACACTAGTAATTCTGGATGGAAATGGCTGTTGAAAGATGAGATTCTTCAAATGAGGAAGCTGAAGAACACATAAGTTCAAGATTTCTAGAAGGAAATACAGATGGAAAATGGAGCAGATCATCAGGTTTTCATTTCATCACTGTTTGTTCACTCCTTTAAAAAAGGCACGCTTTGCACTAATGGTGCCCATCACGGATGGCAAATTCATGATGTTCCAAGCATGACAGTACAAATCAGGGGCAGCGAAGCTTGCCAAAGCATCTCATTCCCCCACCGCCCGCTGCCCAGGCATTACTTGCTTTCTGAGACAGCTGCGCTGGAAGGACTGTAGTGGAAGACTGCAGACAAACAGCTATCTTTGGAGTCCAAAGGACAACTTTTCCTCTAACAAGAAATGTCTTTTGGCTAATTATTCTAAACTAACTAGGGGATTTTTATAGATGTATTTTTTAACTTGTGATTCCAGGCAGGGATTACCAGAGGAAACACAGACTGAAGATATTTCTGGAAAATGTGCATTTATGAAACTCTTGCAGTGATGAGCTATTGAACATGACAGTAGATTGGACTGAGATCTGGATAGTCCTTCAACAGCTGTGCGTCTTGGTGATGAAGTACTGGAGAGAAGTGAGATGTGAGTACTCTTGCTGGGAAATAAATTCCCAGAGATAATTGTCTAATTTTTTCTATGGAATAAGGTTTGGCTGCTGCAGCTGTGGAGCGCAGGAGGCCCACAGAAGCAGAGGCAGAAGCTAATTACTATTGAGCTGAGCCATACGAGATAAAAAGGAAGGACCTTAGTCTTCCATGTTCCTGCTTATTGGTGTAGGCCTCTAAAGTGACAGCACAGCATTTGCGCAGGGAGGTACAGATAGCTGGTTGTGTTTATTTGTTGTTTAATTAGTTTTGCTTTCAAATAAAGCAAGCTATTTCCCAGGGAGTTCTGTGCCCATTATGGGCTTGCTCCAAGACACGCTGAAGTCGGTGGTAGTTTTTGGCAATCACGGACTTCCAGTGACTTCAGTGGGCTCTGGATCAATCTTGGACTGAATCATCAATCCCAAATAGTAATATACTTTTTGGGTGTTACAAGTGAGAGAGAAGTTTAAATTTCTGTACGTTGCTTTGCTCATGATTCTTGGGGGGGATCAGAAAAGATGGCATTTGCAAATGAGACAGCAATGGGATGATGGATCCCCATCCTCAATTCTGCCAAAGTGGTATCCTCTGCTTAAAGTATGAGACATTTTAAGGATAGAATTAAAAGCCACCAGAAGGCAACTTCTACTGTCATCGCAAGCCTCTGATGAGCAAGAATAAGTAGCTTGCTGGTGAGCAGCCTTACCTGTTAGAAATTCCAAACTGCCTGTCATCATCCAAATACACATCCTGAAAAATACTCTTCACGTGTTTGCTGCAGAGATGATTATACCCACTAGAAGAACGTCACAGTGTACAATACCTTTTTCATTAAACTAGATATATGCACTTAACATGCTGCATGGAAAAGTGTATCACCTTCCCTGAATCATAACTGCAAACACGTTCACCTGATTAGAAATTAGCTATGATGCCAGCATGGGTAAAAATAAAGCAAACAGAAAAACTGCTGATGTGACTATAATCTTAACTGCTTTGGACAACTCTGATCCCTCCACTTAAATCAGCAAACAGTCTTAATTACATAGGAAAATAACTTGGACTGTTTCTTTTATGAAAAACTAAGTAAGCTCTTTCTAGCTGATTTATGCTTCATTATAAGTATGATGCTTGTATGATCAATTTCTTTATATGCAAATCATTTCCTTTGTATTTTGTAGTTGTTGTGGAGAGCAAGCAGTGCTTGAAACTTCAGAAATTACACGTAATGGTTATTCCAGTCTTACTGAAATATTGTATGAAAACAAGATTTTACCATCCTCCAAAATCAATTTCTTAAAAGGATCCAAGGGTTATAGATTGAGCACAGATGGAGAGAAGCAGATTTAAACAAGCCTTGAAGCTGGCTCTTAGAAATGAATAAAAAAATCCCATCCATGCAGTGTACTGAAAAAAAATTCTTCATAAAGACAAAGATTAGAGCATGAGTTTTAAATGGCACATCATGAACAAATGTAGCTATGTTACAGAACAAATTTTTCTATCCCTAAAGAAGTCATAGAGGCATATGACTACCCTGACATCCCCTACAATAGACTAGAGGCAAGAACAGTTCCTGTGAGCTGCAAGGTCCTCTTAGTCGTGTTTTCAGAAAAAGCGGTCTGCTACAACTGGGTATAAAATGACATGCCAACTTTACAAAGGTATCAAAGGCATTCCAGGAGGTGCTAGTGAACAAGACAGAGACTGTTCTTGTAACCGGAGGAGAGAACAAAATAATGAGCAATGTATCTGTTCAAATTCCATAGACAGTCACATTATATTAATTTTAAATGCATTTTTAGCATTCATAGCAAATCTGTAGTATGATTCAGGATACAAAATGTCACAATGAATTTGTTTCCTTACTTTTTTTCCCAAAAAAAGAGGAAGCCTGGATGGCTCCAGGGACAGCTGGAAGAGGATCTCCTCCATGCACCACTGTGAAGGAGAACTAAAGAATGGCATTCTGGAGATTTGCTCCCAAGACTTGTGATAGGGATTTACTGGGAAGGGCAATGGTAGCTGGAATCATGGAGCCAAGAGGGATGGTATTTTCACAGCCATGGATATTCAAGATAGTGAGGCAGCCCAAGGACAAAAGTTTGGAGATTGACATAATTTCGGCCACAAAGACCACAGTCAATTGCAAATTACTAGTAAGTTACACCAAATGCTACTCCATGATCTGGAGGGATTAAAGCTGTTGATTAAAGCTGTCTCATCTGCACTTAATTCCTCATTTCTAATTCCCTGACTCAGAAATTTCAAAAGTAAAACATAGACATTTTAAAAATATATTATTAAAGGTAGAAGTCATAGTCCCTTTGGACAGAATGGTGGTTCATAAATACCTATATTCTTAACGTGGCTGACGGATTAAACAAATAATTTGAACTTAATCAAGCAATTTTTTATTGGCACAGTCTGCACTGTGCTCACTCAGTGGGTTCAGGGGGACTGTGCTTGTTCTTAATATGGAAAGATGAACGTGAAGCTGCTAAAGGACAAGAGGAAAAATAGAATGCAAGCTACACTTGGATGACTGAAAATGTGATAAAGGAAAATTTCAGCTACTTTTCAAATATTAGACTCCCAGCTCTGCTACCCTGATTTAACTTGAGTGGTGTTAATTCCTGAGAAAGCAGCTTTTTAGCTCAAATGGAAGCAACTCTTTAAAATACTTTTTCAAAATAACCGAAAATGACTGGGAGATCTTCATATATATATCATGACTGATGGCCTCTTAAGGAGGAGGACCCTATTGCCCTGCAGTGTGACTAACTTTAATGGAAAGAAAATCATGCTCCCTTCATCTGTGTATCCTCAGAAAGATGTAAAGAATCCCTTCCATGTTCGCTATTCAATACTACACTTCCTAATGAGCTAGCTTGCTATTTCAGAAAAACACACAAAAAATCCTTTCTGTTAACAAAGCCATCTTCAGGCACACTAATGACTCAGTCAGAGAAAATGTAAGAGGCAAAAAATATCCCAGAACTTGTGATACATGTTAATGGCAATGATACAAAGGAATGTATTGGTATCAACCAGTACTTTAGCAAACAGTGTGTCCTTCAAGCTAATCATCTCTTCGTAAGGTGTGCTTATAAATCATGTTCTGCTTTAGCGGGATCCATCCTATTTAAATAATGTTCTCGAGAATATTTGAGGAAGCTTCAGAGACTGGCTTCCCTGTCTCCTCTTCTTGCTAAGTCCCTACACGTTTTGGTATCTCAATATTTCTAACAGTTAATGCTTTAGAGATTTCACGGTCCTGTGGACAGGAACAAAATCAGGAGTGGCTTTTCAGAAAAGTTCAGGAATAGGTACAGGAATCTTCACAGAGGATTTACTTTAAACCTTTCTCTATGACTATAGATAGTCATAGAGAGTAATAGATGCAGGAGAGACCAACGATTTCAGTATTATTAAAGAAAGTTTCTTTCTTCAGGTACATAGTTTTTCAAAAATACTGCAAACAGTCATTCTTCCATTCACAGCACCCAAGATCACAGATGCTCAAGAATCCCCTTATCAGAGCTTCTGGCTTAGATGTGTTTATTTTGTTGCCAGAGATTAGGCAGCATTCTTGCTGGAGGTTATATACCAGTCGCTGAGGTGTTTATAGGAGAATGTAATCTGCATGAAGGAAGATTTGTTCTCCAGACTGTCTGTACTTTCTCTTGAGAGTTGTCCAAAGAAGGGAGTATGTGTGTGGTGTCTGGGGGAAGGATAGAGGAAGTGGAGCCAGTGAGAAAACACTTTCCTCTAATATAACATTACTCCTGGCTAGAAAAATAAAAAGGCTGAGCTTCTGAGGAACTAAATTAGTAGGTTTTGTGGGCTGCACGTGACTAGTCAATGAAAATATTATATTAACACTGCAACCACTGTCCTAACTGACAAATAAAACTGGCAACTTTGAAAAGAAAGCATTTTTTGAAAGAAAGGCACTTGTTCCACACTGTGTCCTAAAATCAGCTCTCTTGTATAAAGCTGTCAGTGCCAGTCTCTTCTTCACTTTGAGATACCAATAGTTCTAACAGGTTTTTTTTTTTTTCCAGTAAACTGAGACTGTTGCTGGTCTCTTCTTACTCTGTATTTTTACAGTAAACTTTTTCTCCCACATTTCTCAAAAGCGTAAGAAAAAGCTCATTTTTCAGTAGTAGTAACCCCTAAGTAGCTGCTGGTAATTCTTCATTAATCAGTGTGTGCTGCTCTGTGCTTTCAACAGAGTGATGACCTGGGGCTGGGAAGAAACTTCTGAGCCACTGAGTCAGGGCCAGAGCTCAGAAACAACTGGGATATACAAACCAGTCATTGGCTCCGATTCTTAAGAGTTACCTTGAAATCAGAGTGAACTGCTATTAACAAGGGGCTTGACTTGTCACAGTAAATTCCTAAGGCCCTGGATAGAAACTCAGTTTTGTCACATTTTTCTTGATTACGTTGGAAAGTAAAACAAATTGGTAACACTGCTAACACCAACAAGTGGCTATTTGGTTAGTGACTACAACTTTGAGGCATTTTAGAGTAATTTTTGTTCTTTTGAAGAATTTTGTCCTGATTGTACAGCACAAGCTGTAGGGTACCAGATACTCAAGCAACAGGAAATGGGAGAAATCAGAGGGTTGATTTTTGCATTCCTTCTGTTAACTAGAATTGGGAAAGCAATTTTGATAAGCAGGTAGCTGTACCGCAGAGAAGTATTTTTCCTTTCCAAATGTCCTTTTCCCCAAAGAAAAATATCTTTTTCTAAAAACATCCTCAAAGTTTCTGGAAATTTGACACCTCTGGCTAGCTATTTGCTCAGCTCTATTTCTTTCATGTGGATTTTCATGATTTTTAGAGGAGTGTAGATTACAACTCTAATGCCATTTTTCAGATTAGAAGTCTCCCTTGAATTCTATTCCAAACTGCCAATTATAAGAGACATGTCCTGACAGGTCAAAAACTCAAATTAATATGAACTAGCCACTTAAGTATTGTGTAACAGACATCTGTGATTTGTATAAAATACGGCTTACATGCTACCCAGCACAGAATATTGGCTGCATGTTTTGTAACTGTCTCTTTTATGATATTGCCATTTTTCCCCCAAACGAAAATTAAGATACAGCCTTCAGTGACAGCAGTAGTTGAAGAAGACATTATGCAATAAAACAGCAGCCTTCAGAGCTATCTTTGACTATTTCCAGCCACCTACACACAACTCATGTATGTAATCTTCATGTGAATAAATGCTTCTGGATTTGCAGCTGGCAAAACTTCAGGTACGAGAGAAACTATTAAACAAGACCTACAAAGAAACAAGAGGCAATGGCAAAGGACAGATGCTGTTTCATGTCACCTTCATAAAATGACCTGGATATAACGCTGCTTGACTAAAGGAAGCAAGGGAAAATGAATATATACTACTCCTTCTAAAAAGGAGGTCGGTAGGACACTGCCAAAAGGAAGAATAAGTCACAAAAGAGTGAAGTATACTTGGCTGTGGATGGTTATAGAGTACAAGACCTTGGAAGGTGGAAAGATTTTGGGGCAGTGGTTATTTTGAAAGTGGAGAGGATTCAGAAAGTCCAAGGGTAAAAAAAAAAAAGTCAGGACTGGATGACCTAAAATGCTGCTGTCAAGACAAAAATGAGGAGTAAGATTGAAGTGGCTGGAGAAGACGCAAAGAAGTGGAGACTGAGTACTGCTGCTGCTTGAGAAAAGCGAGCTGAGAATGGTGGCTGTGGTTCAGCGCTTTTGTAGTTGCTATTAACAACTTCTTGCAAAAATATTTGGCTTATTTAAAACACCCGAAGTATTGGAAATCAGCTCTTCCTGAGAATCTTTCTTTAGCTCTAGATGTAGATTTGGGCTAAGAAGCCCCTCTGATTGCTAATCACTCCCCAAACTCCCAGGCCAGCCCTGCTGGCCTCACAGCACTGAACGCATGCCCAGATGTGTGCAACGCTCGCAGATCTATCTGGCATCCAGAGGGCTATAGCCAAGCAATTAAAATTTGTGGTCAACTCTCATTGTAGATAAATGAGACAAGACTTAAAACACATGGAAATTTTCAAGTTAGGACAGTGTCCAAAATCTACAGTCTTTGGCCCAGCATAGCCTCAGGATACAGTCTTTTTTTTTTTTTTTAAACTAAAATATTACAAAGGTCAGAGATTATTTTTTAACCCTTTCCTCTAAACGAATAGAGTATCAGAACATGAGCTGTAGATGAACAAGGGAGTTTGGAATATTTTTCTCTCCTTGCATGAAGCCAGGAAATGGAAGTTTAGAGTCTTGTCTCTATAACTTTTATCAGAAGCTAATAAAGAAGATAAAATCCCCCTATCCTATTAATTGAATACTTTGGATTTTTCAAGAATTTCCTTATCTTCATTTACTATTGCCCCACCTTCAGAAAATAATATCTCTTTCACCAGTCACAACTTTCTTCCGTTTCCATTTAAAAATAAGACACAAGTTGGCAAGACGAGAGGGATTCCTTCCTTAAAAGAGAATCAATGATATAAAAAGTACAAGACGTTTATGTATCCACTGAAATGACCAGGCATCTGTCTAGCACCATCATGCTAAACAGTTCTCCAAATTACACTTAAATTGAAATCCATCTTTATGGAGGATGTCGAACAGGCTCAGGATAACAAGAAACGTAAAGGAAGTATTGGTCAAAGAAACCAGAAAAACCTCGACAACTTATCTTTATGCAACAATTTGGAAACAGTTATAGAATAAATGGCAGTAATTAGTGCATCTTATATCCAAAGCACTGAGAACCTTAGTGTATCTATACAGCAACATGCTGCAGTAGATATGTACTGTTATTGTGATCACAAAGTGTGGAAAATTGAGGCAGTGAAGTTCATGGCCAGGCTTCAGATTTGCTAAACATCTTTAACTTGGAAGGAAGAGCTGTAATAAAACCTTAAAAATCATCTTCCCTGTGCTGGGTGGATCTTCAGATCTCAAAGCACTTTTCAGTTTTTTAACGAGACAGAAGATTGGAAAACTGATTGCTTTCTGATTCCCAATCACATTTGGGTTCACCGAGACGTTCCTACGCTGTGTGCTTCTGGTTGAGCACCCCAGTACCTATCTACAGGGGAAAGAAAGACCCTGTTTAGCTAACAGGCACTTATTTTTCAGATGCTTCAGTTCCACAGATGTGAAGAAAACTCCCTATGGTACTTGCCTCTGGAGGACTCTCTTTGCTGGTTTAATCACAGCAGTACAGCCTCTGAATATAACTCCATATTTTTGTTGTCAGAAATTTGGCTATCAGACAACAACTTTCTCCTAGCTGTAGATTCCTGTTTCAAATGTGGAACAGTGGCGTATTTACAGTGCTTCAGGGTTCAGAAAAAGTAAAAGACCAAACCAACATAAAAATACGTCCAAAACTCTTCTCCACAGAAAAATAACCCCCAAACCAAACCAACCCCCCTACCACCACCACCAATTAAACAAAACTGACTAATCTTGACCTCTCTCCAAAGGGGAATGTTTTGTTTCTTCAATCCTTGGCTCTTGCTCTCGTATGATACTGGGACTATGACTAATAACCTCTTGCCGGAGTGCTGCTGATAATTTCACCGTTGAGTAGCTGTTCTAGTTCTGGATCATCATAGTATGCACTGAAGTTGCCAAGATTTTATTTTTAAAAAACAAAGAATAAGATATACGCTCATAATCCCCAGTGTTAGAAATACATTTTTCCTCCTTCCTCTGAACTGTTATTTTTCAGATGCCTGCTAAGAAATGGTTCCTTTTTTGCTTTCTCTCTCTAAAACACTTTCCCTAATTCAAAACACGTTTGAGACTGCAGCTCTTGTTAAAGCAAATATGCCATGCATCACATTGAGTTAGGTCAGCATTGCTTATGTTAATGTTTCACACTTCACTCAAGTGAGGCATCCGCACTCCTTCTCAAAGGTAGTAAAGCCAGATGAGGTACACGGCGTTTTCCAGTTGGAATAGAATGAGACACATCCACAGGTTATGGATCTTACAGCAGACCCAAATTCTGTCTTACAGTGAAATTAGTTGTCTACTTCAGCTGTGGCACAGCTACCTCAGCACTACTTCCCTGCCCAAAGCAGGCAGACAAGAACAAATCCAGCTAATTCACCATAACTTTGTTCGCCATCAGTAAGCTAAAGGAAACGAGAACAACGAAGCTCAGTCTGTGCAAAGCTTGAAAATGGAAGTTAGCACGAAGTACTGCAGTGCAATACTCTGCTGCCGCATGTCATCACTACTGCCTTGAAAATTCAAGTCTTCGAGCTCCTTTCTTGCTTCAAATAAATGGCACTGGTAGTAAGAAAGCGTGGTGTGCCTGAGTTTGGCCAGAGCGAGGAACCTGCTTCATGAATCTGATGGAATTAGGTCCAGTAATACACCTCAAGCCAAGCACCTGAAAATCAAGGGTTGTTTTAAAAACCGTTGGCTGGCTTTATGTCCATAGTTACTGGGGTACCTGCACCCACAGCAGTGATTCACATGGTTTGTCTGACCTGATATGTTTCCTGAAGGTTGGGGTGGATACCACCAGAGCCGGACAAGGAAAGGGAAGACAGTGGGTGTCATGTAGCATGGAGCGGGAGGGAAGGACCATAGGTGCTACAGGCACAGGGCAAGAGGATGGTGGCACCTGCCTGAGGTCTCCCTTTCTAAAACTGTGCATAGGGTGAGGGGGAAATGGGGTTGCATAAAATGAAGTATCTTTAATAGTTTACAGCATGCCTTAAGATTTCTGTGTGGAGGGTACAACTGAAATGCAAAATATCACAAATGGATGGGATGGCATGAGTAGGGATGGGCACAACTGTCTGCTTTTTACTTGACATGTTAGAGAACAAGATCACTTCAGTTGTTTTCTCAAAAAAAGATTTTTTGGCCAGTTCTTTTTTTTAACATCTGTAATCTACTCATTATTTGTGATTTGACAGTTATTATACGGGCAGAAAAGACAAACTCCTTTGTACCTAAAATGAGCTTACAGAATTAATAACCATACGATGGCTTCTGCAGCAATCAAAAATGGTAGGAAAAAGGAGTGGGGGAGAGAAAGAGAGAGAAGCAATTATAATAACAGCAAGTTTTGAGATTCCCTGAGGGCTGCTGGTAATTAAACCAACGGCAACATGAATCTCTGTTTGATGTGGTCATGAATTTGTTTTCAAAAGAAAAATCTTTAAAAAGGTTCTTTCAAGAGAAATTTTTAGAGAACAAGCTCAGCATGAATAATTAGACCAGAAATACTTTGATAAATATTATTGTGGAGAAGTCATTTATGGGCCATGGTATTTGCAGGTTAGAAATCCTAGTGATAAATAAGGTGGCAAGTTTGCATCCATTCTGAACACACAAAACCAGGGCTGTATTCTTGTATGCTTAAGTTAGTTCCTCAGAAAGGAGGCTGCCTCTTGTTTTCGCTGTTGCATTAAGCGTTATAGACACACAGATGCAAGACAGAAAATTTCAGTGGGAAAACCCAGCATAAAGAAAGAAAACCGCACACAATCCAAAAGCACTTTTCTTTCCCAAGGGCCTGCACAAAGATCAGAGGTGAAGTTTATCAGTGATAAAAATGTCTGCGAGCTCACTCTACTCCCCCTCCCCTTCTAACTGCCATTCACTGCTGCTGAAATCATACTCTTGGAAATATTTCCTTCAGAATACTCGAAAAATAAAAATGTTTTTGTTTTGTAGAAATGCTAAGCACCCAGCAACACAACTGAAATCCAGAGAAGATGCAGGTGCTCTGCACCCTCCAAAATCAAGTTGCCTTAGACACCCCAAAGCTACTTTTTGTTTCCTGACCACTTCAAGAAGTCAAGGCAGATGCAATCAATCACAAGCCAGCAAATAACCAACGAGTGAACTAGAACCTAATACATTTACCAGTGGAAACCTGTGTTTCAAAGGAAAAGGAACTGCCTGTTGGCTGTCACAGCATTATTCATAAAGGCAAACTAGTAGATCTTATAGATACCAGAAGCAAAACTACAACAAAGGCAACCAACTGCTAATGAACAAGGGTTTTCACTCAAATTTCATGGTTCGTACAGAGTCATTACCCATGCCTGCAGGAGTTCAACAGCTCTGCCAATTGAATTTGGGGGAAATTAAGTGATTATTTTGTTATGCATTTTGTAGTATTGGACATTTTTCTTTCAATCCCAAGTTCTGGAGCCAACCAGCAAGAATATCAGCTTCAATTTCCAGAGTTAGCTTCAAACCAGCCTTATTGCAGAAAAAACCTTGAGAACAGGTCTTCCGTGTACATCAAGGTCTCAGAAACCAGATTTTAAAGACTAATATTATCTTTTTTTTTTTTTTAAATGCAACCCTATGGTTTAAATGTCAATCTCCTAACACTTCGGGGGCTCAATTAATTTTGAAAACTGAGAGACAGATCATTTGGCTGCTGCCAGTGACAAGTGCCGCAGGGGTTAACTTTCCAAATTGGTTCTATTGCAGCTTTCCCTCTGGTTTTGAGTCAGTTAAAATATCAAGGCTCTTCTCCGTAACATTTTAAGCTATAATGACTTCAAAAGTAAACAAATGTTTCTGATAAAATAACATGTTTAAAAAATGTAATGGATGACAAAGATAACAAAAAGTCCTTAGTGCTTTTCTTTGTCAATAGCTTCTTCTAGGAATATAGCCAGACGAGGCATTTATTTGGACTGGTAAACCGTGACTCAAAAAGTGGATCTATTGGCAGTGTAAGCAACAGCTCAGTGGTGGAAGCAAAAGGCTCACAGTCTTTCCTAGCTGATTAATCATCATGACAGGCTTGCAGATTAAATGATCTGCCCAGCCCCAGATGTTAGATGTGCATCCATCTCCTGCTATTCTTCTGGTTCATAGGCAGTAGCCTGGATTATTCATTCTTAAGATAATGATGATCATTACTGTTCAAAACGAAAAGGATTTAGGCTTTGTAATTTTATCCTATGATAGAGGAGAATTCTACACAAGATAACACAGTACCTATAGTCTAGACATGATGAAATACTGGAAAATCCTTCAGGCGGAGGTGGTGACAGTCATGCACGTAAAGTTTTGTGAGGTTTCTCTTCTCCACTCCCACCCCCTACTAGAACTCTTATCAATTGCACACAGGAGGAGCATGAATAGGTAGCTGCCCTCTAGCCCCTGCTACTAAGGGCTGCACTAGCCCCTGTTCAATCAATAACAAAATGTACCTTCTCTGAGATGGGAGGCAGCATCTGTTTCACAGCACGCAGTAACACTCCACAGCATTTACAGATAGGAAACAAAGAGTAGCAACATGATGACAGCATAGGAGAACATCAAGGTGGCAGAAAGAAGCTACCCAATCCTAGGACAGCCAGCTGGCTTACTACAAGTTTAAAGAGTCCTACAGGACCTTTGATGAGTGCCAGTGATGAGAAACATCGCTTTAATTCTCATCTAAAGTATTTCATCTTCATCACCACAGAGGCACCAACTTGGGCTTGGGCATCAGTCAGGAAGGCCTTCACTGAAAGTGGCACCCTGGGAAGGGGACACCAGAGAATCGGCGCCCCGCTTCCTGAAGCAAGCTGCAGCCTGCTCCTCCTGGAGATCGATCATTTGTGTTCTCAGAAGCCAGACCCTGCTATAATTGGAAGATCTGAGTGTCACCGCACGAACTGGTTTAGCTGCAGGCATCTCTTATTTTTCCTCTGCAGATTTTCCGGGAAAGAGTGAAAGAAGTTACTATGGAGTTATTTGTTTTCTTTCTTCTGCTAGTCTTTCTAAGTAGTCTTTTTTTCCCATCCAACAGACAGAGTAATCAGCTAGTCAGTGGAGAATTTCACTCACCCCTAAACACTGCAAAAAGGTTGTCAGATAGTACCTACTAAGGACTTTACAGATTAAAATGCTAACATTATTCTGCATTTCATCCACTCTAGCATTTTCATCCATTTTCATGGATGACTGTATGTGATTCAGCTAACAATTTTAGCTGACACATCTGCTCTGAAATGTGAAAGGAGTTTAATTCAGCCTCAAGCATCACAGTTCCTTTCAGGTATAAGTTGCTCCTTCTTATAGTACCTGCATTGTTGATTTATATATTCAAGCAACAGTATTTTCAAATCAAGAAATAACCTTCTTAAATTATATCTAAGTTTTAAGATAGATGCCAAACAGCAATGGAAATAAATTTAAAAAAAAAGATAAAAAATACCAAGTGCTTCTATTTCCATAAAGCCTCAGAATGTTTTATGATACACACTACTCACAATTGCGGAAATGGAAACAACAGAAGGTGAAATGACTTGCATGAAGTCCTGCAGAAGATGACAGCTGAGAGCCAGGAACAGCACCCACACCACCTGAAAACCCCACGGTAACCATGCCAGCGCATCGTTCGAGATGGAACCTGGACTGTCACATTGATGCAAGCGTCTGACGCTGCCTTTTAGAAGCTGATTTACAGAGAAGGCAGAGGAGGTCTGGTTGCACTTACTTCTCTCTGGCTCAGACAGAACTTGCGGCGTACATGTGCAAGTGAGAAGACCATGTGTGACCAGCTCTCTGATATGCATTATTTATACAACAGTTGTACTGACTGAAAAACTAATAAATCTACGGCCTGCAGATGATGTGCAGACATACAGACACATCATCACAAATATCACTTTATCTTGATTCCTTTTCTTTTTCTTCCCCCTGCTGCAGCACAACAGAGCATCCAGTACAATAGCAAAATAAGCCTCTGGCTAAAGAAGCCTGTTTAAATCACAGTGGTGCATTCAGGCCATTTCTCCATACAGAACGGTCACAAGGCCTAGACGTAAGTGTCATTTTCCAGGAAAACATTTCTATCTGAGTATTTCACGTAGATCAAACTTTGTCAAACTCATTTGCAAAGCAGTGCTACAAGGCGCTCGACACCTCCTTTACTCTGAGTGCCCTCCAAGTGAGCCTTTCAGTGATGAAGCCCCATGTATTTGTGAGGAAGTGTCCGTGAAGCACTTCCTGAACCCAATTTTTGACCTTTTAGCTGTCTCATCACTTGGCTTCAATATTTCTGTGTACTGTGATCCCCTTGTAACACAGGTTTATTTTGCAGAGTAGGCCTTCTTCTTCTGCCAGATACAACTCTTAACAACTCCTGCCCATTTTTTTGTCATGTTGTGGATCATCTGCAGTGACAGTAAATGAACTGCCAGTCACAGCTGAGTCTGCAGCTTTCTGTCTGTAACAGTGACTGCACAATACAGGAGGTCAAAATGAGGTTTCTCTCCTTTTGTATTGTAACCATGGTCTATTTATAATTCTACAGTAAATTTAGGGCTTGTATATCCATGCCAGACAAAGAAGCTTTCCATGTGCAGAAAATGACATGAACTCAATCTTTGCAGACAGTTCCAGAGCCTAAAAATGCTATTGTTAGTACAGAGAACACCTGTACTAATTATGCACTTCACTCACTTGGGGGTCATTGCTCATGGCAAAGGTTTTAAATCAGCCACCCCAGGAGACAGACATCATTACACTGCTAGAGCCGTCATTCTGCTGCTGCAGAACTAGGCAAACCTGGAAATACACTCAAACTCTGAAGTCTCTAAAGGTGGAAAACTGTAATAGCCCATTGCTGGGCACAATAAGGCAGTCTAGAAAGTTTGGATGAATAGAGGAAACAATCAGATGCAATTGTTGAAATGTAAAGTTTAACATTATTTTTAGATTTAAGCGTATGTTCTTCTGACTTTCATGTAAACTACATTTTTTCATCTCTCATTGTACACAGTAGTGCCTGACCCAGCAAAAATTTGCAAATGTGAGAAATGTCAAATAATTTCATTCTATTCACTTTGTGATTCGTAAGTGCTATTGATGTGCCTGAAGTTATGCCGGAACTCAAATGCCAAGGTTGGCGTTAATTTTTTTTCACTGATGCAGCTCCCCATTTGAAGTCATCGACAGCCACCGCAGTTCTCCCCGGACGGTCCCCGCTCACTTTCCAGTGCTGCTCATCAGTGCTGGTGCTTCCCTGTGCTCGGGAAGGTGCCCTTAATTCTCCGCCTGCCTTCGGCTGGGGTATGCACTAACGCCTGTTCATTACCGCTTACCGGGCCGTACCTGACATTCTTCATTACTCTTCTACCTGTCATTTCTGTTCAGAAACGTTCATGCAATATGTACAAATGAGTACATATGTGCTGTATACTATTAGGCTTTTCAAGCTACTAATACGTACAAGAATGCTGTCACCAGCTTGACAGATAAGCCTGCTCCCAGGCTGCTCTTATTGCTGTTTCTTGATTTTCTGCTCTCCAGGACAAAAGATCTCAGGAATAACAGTACACCAAACTTGAAGAATCGATTTTATATAACCTGAAAACCAGCACCTGTCCAGTCAGAGGGGGCAGCGATACCTGCATTTCACATGCCTCTTCTAATCAGACAGGCAGCAATTAAAATTCAGGTTTCTCACTGGCAAACCACTGAGCAGAAAGTTACTTCAGGTAGGTGCTTGCTTCAATTTAATACTCTCCAAAGTTTCACGCTTTCCTCAATATAAAAGTACCGTCGCTTCTACCACAGGAAAGGAGCACTCGGCGAATGGCAGATGGCGTGGGCAGGGATCTCCCCGGAGCTGTTTCAGCCGCTCTGCTCCAGCAGTGCCATACAGCTGGGTAATTAAACCGGGAGTGGGAGACGAATTTGTTCAGAAACAACAAAGAACAGGAGCAAGGGCAGAAAAATAACTGAGCAAGGGCAGAAAGGGATCTTTGAAGCATTCCACATTTTCACAACTACCTCCTGAGTGAATGCTAAAAAGGTTTTCAAGGATGCAAATGACCAAATATACAAATTCTTTATGAGGTGCCTAGGAATTCTAACAAGAACATTTGATTCATTTTACATCAAATCATCTCCAAACTCTTAAATCTGTACTTCATCTTGCAAATTTACAAGCACAGTATAGATTTTCATGGACATGCATACGCAAAATTTTTCTGCCATTTGAGTGGCTGTTTTTAGACAGATTCATTAGGCACCATTAGGAAAAAAAAATCCCCTGAGCTCTGTGTATCCCATGAAGCTCTCTCCCTCCATTGTGACTCAGGAATGAGACATGTTTTGCAACAATGTCTTCTAAACATACAATAGTCCCAATTTGCTTTTCTTTCACCCCAGAGTAAATGAGTAAATTTATTGACGTCAGTGGGATTAAGGTAACATAAATGGCCTGAAAATGAGGATCACTTTTAGCACTTAGAAGAGGACACTCCGAAGGCTTATCCATTTGCACACAACATATCCCCCATCGTAATGGCAACCCCACGTATCACTGCGAACAACTCGCCTTACTAAATGGTGCGTTGGTTAAAGCAGACCCTTCTTCAGTGCAACGTAGTGTCAGCATTTTCTTTCACTTTTTTAAAAAAACAACCCTGCCATGCAAATTTTAGCCATTTTTTTCATTTTTCTGTTATTTAAATTTCCTAAAGCTGCACAGCTTCACAGAAAACATACTGCAGAAGAAAAAACCCCACCCAGCCTGGCAGAATGTGTTCTGAGAAACTATACTTTTGGAACACAAATTGCAAGGTTTTTAGCATACACTGTAAAATTAATAATAACCAAAAGGTTATCTGAAGTGTAATTAAAAATATATATATGCTTGCATTGTTTTTAGATAAAACAACCCTGAGACCACGTGTAAAACTCTTAAATTGCAGGACAATAATGAGTTTCTGAATTAGGACTGCAAATTCCCTGTGCTGCGAATGTGGGAGCCATCAGGAGCACACATGATTGAGTCAGCAGTTACCAAGACACATACATACAGTGCAGGCCACTTAAGTCTCAAAACTGCCATTTATCATTTCCTGAGAGAACAGTTTCTTGGCAAGTCTCCTTTAAAAACATTTTTTTTTTCCAAAACAACCGACCATTCCAGCAGGCTACAAATACCACTACAATTTGGTCTATTTTTCATATCAAGTAGACTATGGGCTCTGGTTTTCAATTAATTAAAGAAACTTCTTATCAGTTTTCTAAACTTTATTTGCAGCAGGGTAGATACCAAAAAGAGCCATCCCTAAAATAGTGCCAGTCGCAGAGTGAGTCCTCTGAAGATGGAAAGAAAATAGCCATAAACACAAGCACGGTCTCAAGTTGTAAAGCCCAGCTTACATAACCCCAAACTCGGTCACGCTGCCAAAGTGCTAACTTTTGTCTCTGATGAAAATAGCTGTCGTGGGCTCAGCCGTAGTTCAGCCTGCAGCATCTGTGACGGCTCAGAGCTGCCTACCAGAGTCCTGACTCGATCTGCTGTGATTATTACTGCTCCCTAAGAGCGCTTAGGGGCCTTGTCTGAGATCAGAGCCCTGATGGGCTACGAGCTGCGTGTGCACAGACAGCCACAGCCCTTGCCTTGAAAAATGTGTGATCTAAATAGACGCGATAGAACAGGGGTGGGACAAAGCTCGTATTTTCATTCCTGTTTTATACATATGGAACTGAGATACAGAGGGATTAAATGTCTTGCCTGTGCTCACACAAAAAATATCTGGGGCAAAAGCTAGGAATTGAACCAAAGTTTTCAAGTTCAAATCAACATCATCTTCCTTCATTAACCCTATGCTTACTAACTACAAGGCTGTATTCAAATCTATATTTGCAAGCTGAAACATTAGAGCCACATTCTGCCTTTGGGCACGCGGGGGCTAAGCATGGGGGGGGACAACACGTACTGCAAGCATATATGTTCCCATAGCAATAGTGACCTGTGGCTTTGCTGCATGAAGCTTTTGAAAAACCAAACACAGGAAAAAAACTACATTTTGATTTCCCGTTTTGGGAAGGAAGTCTAGATTCTGCCATTTCTCTGCAGAGTTCTCTGTGCAAATAGCCACAGAAAAAACAAACTGTGTTGCTCTTCAGAAAAAAAAAAGTAAACAATCACTTAATAGATGTCTCTAAACATCTGACCTGCAGTTCATACATTCTTAATAAAAAAAGGAAAAAAAGAGTATTTATAATATTTGTTTTATTAAAGAAGGAAAGAACAACATACTAGTATATTACTTTGTCTTCAGAAGACAAATGTTTTAACACCAAGTAGAGTTGTTTTATTTATTTTTTACATTATTATTCACACTGAGAACGTGTGATTTTAGAGGCTCTTCAGCCAAATAAAAAGGCTTTTTTTTTTTTCTTTTTTTAAAGAGAAGAATAAGTGGAACTGAAATTAGGACAACTTCCAGAAAAATTGCAAGTCTTCACTCCAAAATACGGATTTAGGCAGGCACCTCAAGGAAGCACTAACAAGATTAAAGAATAATCGCAATAATATGGGCTAAATTGTGTGTCCCTTTCTAACTTTCTTCCTGCAATGGCTGAAGCTTTTCAACTCAAACATCCCCAAAAACTTCTGTCTGAGGTGCCCCAAATGAAAAACGTCAGGTTGGATGGTTAAAACTGTACACAACTAAAACAAAGTCTTATAATGGGAAATGTCTTATTAAGATTTAGTAACGATCCAAAGCACTCCCAATGCCCAAGAACAAGCAGGTGAGTACACATAATAAATCCCAAAAGATGTTTACATGGGAGACAAACATGCTTCATTACTTGGCTTCAATACCACATTTCTGGTTACCAGAAAAGAGGATTGTCATTACTTGCCTCTGTCAGTAAACAGTTTCTGTTATAAAGGGCAATTATGGCATATCACAATTTCTTTTTGACATATTTCAAGTGGAAATACCAAACTACTTTAACTTGGAAACACCCAAGTAGTTTCAGCTTCATGATGAATGTTGATAGTACCGAAACATTTCATAAAAAAAAAAATGTAAAAAAGCAAACCATGATCCCAATGTGCCTAAAAGGAATAAAAAGACAACAAAACAGTCTAAGTGCAGCATTTCGATGTCCTCGGATTAAAATGCTTAACACAATGAAAAAGTCTAAATCAATGATCGCAAAATAGGATTTACAGAAGGTGCTATCAAAGGAGTGCTGCTCACATGTGACAAAACAGAATTTTCTCATGGGAGTTCCATTTTTTTCCAAAATGCTATTTTTGCCAGTTCTATCTAAACTGTGAGATAAGGTACTTAGGCCTTCTTGATTTTGAATAAAATCCCCACCACCACAAAACCCGACATTTCACAGCCTCTGCTTGCCATTAGCAGGCCCCTCCTGAGATGTTGACGCAAGTGCCCGCTCACTTGGGAAGCACTTCGGAGCCGGCCCCCAAAGAAATGCCTGTCATTAGGGCTATCAGTTTTAAAATCATTTACAAAACTGAAGAATTTCCTGTTTCTGTAAGTGGCTCTAACTAGCTCCTTCCAGCAGAAATCCCTGGAGAAGCAAATTGTTTTTCTCTGTACAGAACTGCAACTGCTAATGCTGCAAAACCAGGGGACTGCCAAGAACCCAAGCACGGTCCCGGGCAGTTGCAGGCACCGCTCTACCTTCAGCTTTGCCCGTGAGCAGGGAGCAAGCCCTGCCCGTCAGCCCTCCGCAGCAGACTGTTCTGGGATCACTGCGTGAAGATGCGATAGGATGGGTATCCTCTAAACCACTGAGACCTTTGCCATAGACTTTAAAAGGCGCAGAAGCACAGTTGAGAATAGTAATAATTATTTCTTTTTATCAGCAACATATTTACTTTAGGATTAGCCCCAGGAGCATTCAGGTCAGGGCTGGTCCTGGAGGCGCTTCAGTCTGAACACTCAGTGTAACACTCAGTCAGTGTCCATGCCAGTCTACTTGTTTAATCTTTGATTAAAAAATAAAAAAAAAGCCTCTCCAAGTCTTCTAGTTGTGGAAATGGGTGGGAAATAGAAATCCATCCAGTTATTAGAGGTGAAATATTAGAGGTGAAAATTTTCTATTAAACTCCTGTGTTCAGTTTTGGTGATGTAAGAAACCATCTCGATCCTATAGCCCAATTTGTTAAGCCAGTCTTGTACATATTGATCTGATTACCAGGGAAAATACAGAGGGGAAAGAAAACAGTAAGAGCCAGTCATGTGGTTTTATGAGACACGGGTCAAAAATCTTAGCCCTGATTGTCTCTTGGGGACGGTATCGAACTCTGACTTACCAAGAGTTTACCAAGAATATCCCAGCTCAAGAAGAAATGCAGCGAGGTCTATAACCTGCATGGGATAACACTCAGCTCTGCAGCACCACCAGCGCTGCCGAAGCAGACTCACAACCACACCTGACCAGACTAACTTATCAGCAGAAACACCGTATAGAGGTAATTTAACATAGACAAGGAAGGTGCTGGTGACTGCTGCAAGGAAAATGCGGGGCAATTCTGGAAAACACCGCAGGCACTGCCCTTTGAGTGAATCTTGCTCGGGATGCTCTGCCCACTTCAAAGCGATGCTTTCGACTTCATTTGCATTTAAGGAGTCAATATGGACAACAGTTATTTCCTGGAAATAAGGGTATGCCTGCTGACTGAGATGCTTTAATGAAACTTTTTACCTTTGCTTCCTATAGGAGTGTCTCACCAGGCTGCCTGCCTGGCTGCTGTGATGCTCCTCCACCATCCCTAGGAATCTCCCTCTTCGGCTAGAGAGGCTTTTATATCATTTTTAAAATCCTGTTTTCTAGACAGGCGCTCCGCTCTGTGCAGTTATGACACTGTTTCTGATGTGAATGGTTCTCATTGCCACCAACCTCCTCCCTGCCTTTCCCCCAAAATAAAAAATCCTGGTTGAAAACCAAAACAAATAGTAGATTTTTATCACATAGAATTTGTTAATAATACTTTCCCTGAAATAGTTCCCAGGCCTTTTTTAATGCTCAAATAAAGGCCCAAACATTTACGGCCAGCACTCTAAGCCAACTAATAATTTATTTGAGCCATACTGAAAAGCTCAAGAGGGATTTTGAATGAAAAATTTAGTGAATAAACTGATAGACAAATACTGCCTTGGAGCCCTGCCACTGTAATACAGAGGATGCACAGAGCTCTGTCAGTGACGAAGATGTATACTGAAAAACAAACGGTCAATCAGATGATAGTTAAGTCTTGTCAATCTAAAGTGGAAAAGATGTCTTTTAGTAAACTGTGAGCCTTAACATTTCCTGACTCCTGTGACACACAGATGACGGGGTGTTAAACTCCTACTGCTTTAAAGGAAAAAAAAAGAAAAATTGAATCATTTGACAATAAGATAAGAAAGGCAAAACCCGGTTTTCAGAATTTCGTGGGAAACTTACTACATGGAGAATTCCCAAAGATTTAACTGAGTGTTACAGAATACGCGTGCACAAAATAAGGACTAAACCTTTTCATATTTGATCAGAAAAAAACAGATTTCTTTTAAGTCATTTCAGAACTTCAAAATTGCCTCGAGGTAGCTAAAACAATGATTTTCAGCGCTGAAGCTGTCATGTTGCCAAATGTAAAATAAAATATTTGTCAACTCTCAAAGCTCTTTTAAGAGGTAAAAAATTTCAGGGCACATAAAGAAATAATCTTCCCAGTTTAGTATTTTGTTTAGGATTTCTTTAAATTCACTATTTTGCAGCATCATGAACTTCACACCATGAAAAGGTCATTCTGCAATTGAAAAGACTTTTTTCCTCCTCCTTTTGTTTTGTCTCATGTTTTTTCACCCTATTGTGCAGCTAAAAGAAAATGAATTCATATCAAAGAGTAATATGAAAAAATAATCTTTACAATTTACTGCACGGTAGTTTGTTTCCCATATTGCAATAGATTGGAGTTTTGAGCGCCCTGTGGCTTTGGCTGGACCAAGAGGACTGGTTTAGCCTTGATTTGAACCTGCTGTTTACAACACACTGTAAGCCCTTCCCATACAGCAGACTTTTAGTGAGGGCTGCATGAAAAAAGTCTCACTGCTAGCCAAAGCCACGAAGAAGCAAAATATTTTATATTTGTATATTTCTTTTTACCAATAATTTTGAGTGCAAAACTAAAGAATTCATATTCTGAGAATACATATATTTTACTCCGACAAAAGAATTTTGCTACTCTTTTACTGGCTTTCTGGCTTGCTTGTAATACAAAAAAGATGTGAGAAATTTAAATTTTAGCATATTGGAGACTGGATGTCAAAATTGTTGTGGTCTTTGCAGCTTTACTGAATTGGGCTCCTGTTGCCTTTTAAACACTGCCCCATTAACCACCTTGGGGATATTCTGTGCATGTATGCATGCACATGGGCATATTTAATTGATTGTTTCACCTTCTGAACCACTCAGAGATCTGGAAATTACTTCCAATAAGCAAACAAACAGTTGGAATCATCTCTGGAACTTATCTGGGAGTCTGGAGACTCCAATGTCGAGCTAAATATACCAGGAAGCCTGGACTTGTATTTCAGCACTTCTGTTTCTAACTACAACCCAGAATCAGAGATGAAATTAAAAGGAAAAACAATTAAAAGATAATTTAGCAAGGCTAAGGGTTTCTTGTGTCTCAGCTGTCCCCTTCCTGCATACATTTAAAACCTTATCAAGATGCACGAGAGTAGCCATGTCCACCACCTACCTCATCGGTACTTCTCAGGGTGCGCAGAGTTAAGCACAAAGATAAGTCTTGGAGATGTCTGGGATCTAGAGCACATTCCATCCAAGAGTTGCAAAACAACTTTAAGAAGAAAGATGCTGTAATAATTAAAAGTATACAGCTTGGGCTCATGAGATTTGGTTTAGTAGGATCTTGACTGAATTGTTTGAGAGAAAGGTCTCCAAAATATGTAAAGAATTTAACTACTAGTCCCTTGGTTTCACTTCAGCTTTTCATCCTCAGCTGTACACACGTCTCCCTGTTGCCCCAGTTTCCAAAGTGTAACATACTTCCTTGGCTCATAATGACGCTGTTGTGGACGTAAATGCATTTCGTCGGCTGTGTGGTCACATTGGGCCAAGAGAAGCCTACCAGCTATATAGGTGGGAGGAAAACAGATTTACAGTTGCAAACGTGGAGTTAAGCCTCCCAAATAGAAATAAACTGGAAGCAAACTTCTGAACTTTGGGAAAGTTTAAATCTGTCTTTTCTCAACTCACAGCACTCTGACTCAATACTCATCTCAATGGCTCACCGCAGTTTGGGGAGACAGGGAATAATATTTTTATTATTCCCATTCTACAGATGGTCGAATTGAAGCCCTGCAAGGTTTATTGACTTACTCCAAGTTGCACAGCATGCTTGAATGGAAGCAGAACCCCAGCTGGCCTGATTCCCACTCCTATGCTTTTAACCGTTACACTATATTTGCTCCTTTTAACATCTGATTACTTTATTGTTCTAACCAGCACCAAATTTTATACTCACATTATTTAAGTTACATTAAAACCCTTTGTCATGACACCAAGATAAAACTATAGATTTTTTTTCCCATCAATCTATGGGAAGAAATTTGGTTTCTTTCGTCTACATGCAAACATGCATAGTGAGAGGATCCAGGCACTGAGAAATTAATTCTGTCCTCAATTTCATGTTCCCAGCATGAATTACATTAAGAGCAGAAATTAGTTGTTAGTATCTTCACCTTATTTCCTGCAAAGCTAACAAAACATCACATTCTAGATGCTTGTTACTGCATACTTCTGTTAGCATATCACCTCTCCGAGTACCAATGACTGAACAACTAGCACAGCACAGTAATGTTTTCACTTTATGACTCTGTTGCTTAAGCAAATATGAAATAGTTGGATCTTGGCTGAGGCTGTTATATAACAGCAGGAACACTGGTGAAGCATCTTCCAAAAGTGAGTTATTTATCTGGCCAGGGAGCTTTTCTTTTTTCTTTCTTTCTGTGCACACTCATGAACCTGACCCAACTTGTTTCCAGAAAAGAATCTGCGATTGTTGTTGCCAAACAATGACTGCAATCATTTTTCTCCAGCCATACACTGAAATTGCAGGGAGGGTGAGGGGAAAGGAAGAGAGAGAGGGAGAGAGAAAAGCTCTTTTGTTTGAAAGTGTGAAGAGCTCTGTCGAAACATGTCTCCTCAGGGTAGTTTTAAGTTGCAGAACTGATAAGAAAAAAAACAGCATAATGATTTCCTTCTGCTTACTGTGCCTACCCCTCTGAGCTTTTTCTTCTGCTCCTGGTGCCCATTAGCAGTGAGATAACTCTTGAAAAAAAGCACCTCCCGTACCTCAGCAGCAATTAATACATTCAGTACACGTGGGTTTTCAGGTTTTATAATGTTTGACAAAATCTTTGTCCATATAATTCCCCCCACACCACCCCCCTGCACTTCCCCAAAGGGCTTCTATCTCCACAGTGAATTTTCGGGGTGTCTCAGCCTATCTGGCAATCTCTGCTGAGCAGGCTGTTGTGTCCAAAACTTACGGACTAGGGGGGCTCCAAAGGGGAGGGCCAATGCTTGTTTGGGGGCTCTCTTCCATCCAGAGCCTGCAACTTATGAGCTAGGGAAACTGCTGCTGGCCAGAAACCAGCACAGAGAAGAAAAAATTTCTAAATGGCCTAGCAATAAAACCATGGGATCTGCTGGAGAATCTTAAGAGTCAGAGAGAGTTAGCTTGCTGCTAATTCAACTTAGTTCACAAAACTGAAGCAAAAATATCATTCATAAGCAAAAAGGGAGTAGGTTGCAAAGGCAGCATGTAAGAAGCGATGGAGCATCCAATAGGCAAAAGCTCCTTGGTGCAAGGAGAGAGGGAGAACAAGCCAAACTTTCTTTCCACCCTAATTAATTAAATAAATAATATTCCTGCCAAAAGGTTGCCAGCCACCTTTAAACTGAAGGGTAACGTGTTCACACTGGATCAGCCCAGGAACGTAGCAGTTCCTGTCCATTCCTGCTTACAGATTTTTTTTTTTAAATTAAAAAAAAAAAAAAAGCTTTTGCTTTGGAAAGAATTTTCTAGTGTGTGACTACTGTAATGCATAATAAATCAGTCTGCTTAATCTTTTTATGAAAGATGAACAAAATAGATTGGTCTTGTTTGAGTTTGTTCTATAAAAGAGCTGGACTTAATCCTTTCCCAACAAGCACAGAATCTGTTCGTACACTACTTTAGCAATTTTTCAGAGGAAAAAAATGTATTTAAAGTCCAAAGCACCCGTGCTGGTAATCCCAACACTTAAACCAGTTTGTATGCTGCTATGTTAGGCTAATTTTTCAGACCAGGTTTCTTTTCTCTTTAAGAATATACCAGAAGAAACAAACTGGAACGTACAATCAGTGGAAACACTACAGTTAGTCTGGGGAAAGGGGACTTTCTGGTTTAAATGACATGCAGCCAGCGGTAGGCACAAACTTTTTATGCAATGAGCATCACCATTTCACCCACCCTCTGATAGGCTGCACTAGCTCACTTTCTAAAATGGAAATACACTGCTTATATCTGCTACTTGGTCTCTCTGGTCCAGGCGAGTAATGTTCTAAAAGGCTGAACAAGGAAACAAGGATAGCTTGTTTCCTAAAGGCGGTGGAAACCTTTTCACCTTCAGAGTGCTTGTCTGAACCCAGGGCTAGGCAGACCAAAACATTCTTCCTTGATGGGCCTTCAGGTATACAGGAGTTTGGAGTCTTGGTGCAGTTTTCCCTGGCTCAGGTGTCAACAGAAAAGCTTATGTTCAGCTGAACCCTGGGCATGTTGCCCTGGATTGAAAAGTTGTGTTAAAATACAAGGGAGAACCTTGAATTGACTGGATTTTATTTCTAGCACAGTCAAACCCGTCTGTACTAAATTCAAAAAGGAAAGGAAAATTTTTAGGGTTTTCCTCCTGTCTACTTCAAGGACTGAGTTTTGCCTTTCTACTTGGTTAAAAACTGGTACCAGCAGTCTCCAGCTTTCCTCCTAAGATAGGGAGCATTTTAATAGGGGAACGTGCCTTAAGGATACTTCTCTCACCAATCCTGGTCAAATTAATCAGTTACTTTTGCAGACTAGCAACTTAAGGAAAAATGTGCAGGCTGACATAGGGGCTCATGTAGATGAAAGTATCTACCACATCATTAAGAAACTTGATACATTCCTCCTTTACAAAGTATCTCTCAATATTCTGAAGACATCTGGAAACTCATACTTCCCCTTTGAAAAGGTTTTGCTTTCATTTTCTTCAAAATTACAAGCAATTTTAACTTTCACATTTTCTTTTCAACCAAGAAGAAGCACACACACACCCCTCCAAAAACAAAAACAAAAAAACAGAAGCATTTTCATGGCTTTAAGGAATAGCCACAAACAACAACTTCAGGGCTTTTCTGGTCATCTGATGTACACAGACCTTTTGCCACAAACACAGATGGTGACAACACGACAAACCTTTGGCATTGAAGGAGCCAAAGGAGTGCTTCAGTTTATACCACTGCTGATGCCAGTTTCCTCCTCACAACCTCCCTAAAGGACATGGGAGAGGAATAACGTCCTGGTCTCTTTTCGTTGATCCAGTGGGCAGGTTGGACAGTTTGCAGCTGACAAACATTTGTTAAGGGTAGGGAAGACTGCTTTTGTTTCCACACGCAGCCCAGGGTCCTGGCTTCAGACCAGACCTCCCTCCTGTGACACCTCGTGGGTCAGTGGACTTTTCTGTTACCTAGATGTGATTCAGAGGCCAGCAGAGCTCAACTAGAGAGCTTTTTTTTTTTTTTTTTTTTTTTAAAGTTTCATATACTGAGCTCTGCAGATGTGTCAGCACGCTGCTGTTTTTACACGACATGCAATGATAAATCAGGGATCCCAAAGTAGCTTCTGTCCTTCACAGAAATCTCCTGTTCTGACAGCCCTCCTGTGCCTGATAGGTTCATCAGATGCTGGAGAGATTTTGAATAAACTGTTCTTTATTTATGATGTGCCGTTCACTTCTCTGGACATGTGTTCTGCTTAATTTTACAGCTGTAGAAATTCTTCAGTAAACAGATTCTTATTCAATCATGGCACAGGACAAGGGAGTCAGAATCTGCTGTTATTCCAGGAGCAGAGAAGTGACTGATACCATGGCAGAGTGCTGAGGCTTAGGCAATGTACACTACTCCAAGCAGTGCTCGTGTATTTCACACCAAATACGATCTTCTACATACTTACATGTCATGAACAAGCCACTTTGTAAACCAGTGCTTGGACAGTGCACATTTTTGCATTAACTAAATACAATACTGGGAAATAACATTCTAAGCTCCCTGCTCACATAGCTAATGGCTAGACTTTATGAAGGGAATTATTCAGATAAGTAATAGCCTCCACCTAATCTTTTCCTGAAACCATACAGAAGGTAATAACCTTGTACAAGCCTGAGCCAGCTGCCCCTTCCACTTACATCTTCAACTTCCCTGACCGTAAATTTATTTTTCCTTTTATCAAAGAACTCTGACCATTTTGCAGGGTCTGATCCAGCTTCCCATGAAGTCAATGGCAATTGAATTGTCTTTTTAAAATACAGAATGAAAAATCTCTGAAACCACTATGCAGGCAGAAAACATTGCGCTGAGTACATATATTAAGCAAAGTAAAAGGCACATACATCAGTGTCTGTAATTTCTAAAGGACACGGAGGCAAGTTCAGAAATCATTCTGGTTCTACATGATAGCTCAAACCAAAGGTAGATTTACTTTCATCTTAGTTAAAAGACCCAGAGGAAAACCCCTTCTCAATCATAAGTGAATAATTACAAGATGCTTGCAGAGACACACATTTTCCATTTGAAATCCTTTCTTAAAAGTTAATATCACAAGTATGAAGTCGATGTGTCAATGTCTATCCTAGCCCTCTTTTGAACTTAGTTCCCTGTGAATGCCATAACCCATAATCTTTCTCAGGAAACAGCAGATCTATTCTCAACAATGTTAAACCTTGAGAAGCTTAAGAAGCCAAAGAAAAACTTGCATGGAAATGCTGTGTGAATATACACCAGAGGAGTTCTTCAGGTATTTATACTTATGTGTGTTAACAGTAACAACTACTACCATTTATCCTGTGTATTTCTTACCATATCCAGGAGAAACTGTTCTGACCAGGTCTTTAGGTGTGCTAGATCCCATACTAAAAAAAGAAAGAAGACAAGGGGAAAGATAGTCCCTGCTTCAGATGTCTTCTAATCTATGGCTGGAAAGCTGCCTGACACAAAAGGCCCTGGGGGTGCTGGTCAACAGCTGGCTGAACATAAGCCAGCGGTGTGCCCAGGTGGCCAAGAAGGCCATCCTGGCTTGTATCAGAAATGGTGTGGCCAGCAGGATGAGGGAAGTGATTGTCCCTCTGTACTCGGCTCTGGTGAGGCCGCACCTCGTGTACTACGTTCAGTTTTGGTCCCCTCACTGTAAGATGGAGTTGCTTGAGCAGGTGCAGAGAAGAGCAACGAAGCTGGTGAGGGGACCAGAAAACAAGACACGTGAGGAGTGGCTGAGGGCGCTGGGGTTGTTTAGTCTGGAGAAAAGGAGGCTGAGGGGAGACCTCATTGCTCTCTACAACCACCTGAAAGGAGGTTGCAGCGAGGAGGGTGTCGGTCTCTTTTCTCAGGTGACAAGTGATAGGATGCGAGGAAACAGCCTCAAGTTGTGCCAGGGGAGGCTTAGATTGGATATCAGGAAGAATTTCTTCATGGAAAGGGAGGCTAGGCTTTGAAACAGGCTGTGCAGGGAAGTGGTGGAGTCCCCATCTCTGGAGGTATTCAAGAGATGTGGATGTGGCACTGAGGGACATGGTTTGGTGGTGGGGCTCCGTAGGTCAGGCTGAGGGTTGGACTTGATCTTGAAGTTCTTTTCCAACCTAGATGATTCTATGATTCTAATCCAAGGGTAATACAAGTGACAACAGGCAAACAGATGGAGGAATCGGAGACAACAAGTACATAACAGGAAGCAGGACAGACAGTGCCTAAAGGTTTGTATTGCCTTGAGTTTTACAGAGGGATCTGAAAAAGCATGTGAAAGCATAATACCTTTATAAAGTATCTATTGAGACCAGCTCTGAGCAGATCTGAGACAAGGTATAAACGGGCTTCTCTAATAATCTAAGAAGTAGGTGATACACGCTGGTGTAAGTGATGAACCAAAGGCAAGGGGATAGACAGGAAGGAGATAGACCATGAACAGTCTTGAAAATGAATACAAGTGCTATATGCTCAGTATGATCGCGAAAGACTTAGAAGGACGAGACATCGAAGCTCTGGACTTTGAAACTTCAGCAATAGATACTTTCATAAATTAATATAGGGTGGAATTGTTTCTTTTAACAAAAGAAAAATACAGTTGCAATAACTGAAATTTAGATGGCAACAGCCTAAACAGGTCTTAATATTATTTAACAATAATTAATACGGTGTGACCCAACTGAAAACAAAACACTAGAGATTTTAGGCTGGATTTTCATCTGAGATAAATCATTATTTTCACTGAACAAATGGTGTTAAAACAGCTTACACCAACTCCACTTTTAGGTCCTTACAATTCAACAATATCAAAATTATTAAAAAAATGTATTGAGTTTTTGAAGAAGTTACTCTGACTTGTTTGGAAAGGGATAGGTTGAGTAATGCTTTTAACATCATTCAAGAAAAGACAGGAATTTCTGCACTCAGTTGAAACTACTGAAATCACTCAGTGTTGCTGTATAAAATTCTATACTGTAAAAATATACTTGTTAAAGATTCTGGCATCCCATGTCCATAACTCATGGTACAAATGTTCACAATTACTGCTCTATTTACTTCTGGTTTTGTTTGTTTATTTGCTTGTCTGTTTCTTACAGTGAAGCTGATTTATGCTAGCACTGACAATAAGAAGTAGGAAGAAAAATAAAATTTTCATCATGTTTAGTTTATCCAGTTTGTGATGGCTATTACAAAGACAGCTGAAAGCATGAAAGAATCACCCATAGATTCCTCAGGGTGAATTGGATTTTAGTAGGAAATGGCATAGCTACTCTCTGGCAACTTGGAAGCTCAGCTGAAAAAGATTTGAAACTCTGAAGATTTCACCTTCTTCATGGTTTGTGCTTTGTGTCAGGCTTAGTGCAGACTTTCCAATATCTCTGCTTGTGTCTCAGTATAGCATATTCCATAAGAAAGACTGGATTTAATGCATGATAGTGAGTCAGTATTAGCCTTTAAAGGCATGTTTTAACATATATTTGCCAGCATACAAGTGTACGTACTAAGAAATACCTGTTTCACATTCAGAAATGACAAAACATATCATTTTCTATTTTCATACTTAGAAAACCCCAATAATCGAAACCAATAACTTTAGACAGCTGCACAGATGAAACAGCTATTAGACAAACAAAGATGATGCTTCTAAAATGTAGAAGAAACTCCATCCACCGAAACTTTACAAACTAGCATGTAATTTAGGAAGACTCAAACATCGCATAAAGCCTTCCTTTTCATTTCCAGGAAAGATTTGTTGTTCAACATGCTCAAAACCTGAACAAAAACTTTAACAAAGATCTCATGTATCTTCACTTCATACATATCAATAAGCATTACATAGGTTAAACATATTAACAAATCTACACTTCCAAATGTTGCACATTCCACGCTTTTGGGGAACTATTTTGTCTTCACACTGCTGAGGACACCGAAAGACTCATCCATCATATAAAAATATGGTGACTTCTACTTGGTACAGTATGAATTTGTTCTGGATATAACACAGTTCAGCACTTCTGGAGCAACACTGTGTGAACGGTTTAGATTACTGGCAAAGGTGTATAAAGAAACGTGAATTATTTGCCAAGAAAAAACGGAGAATTATTTTTCAATTATTCAACTTTCAAGAGTGTAAGGCTCTGTCATCAATAAACCCAAATTAAGCTAAAAAAGACAATATTATCACTTGCAAGAAAAGCTATGCAACTGCTTGCTAGGTGGAACTTGTTTTAAAATGGAGATTACCTTGAAGTAACCTCTGTTCCTTTTACAAGATCACATTTCCAGCCATGTCAGCTACTATCGCTCACACGGAAAATGAGTGCTAGAACAGTAGATGAGGCTTCAAAATCCTGCATGACTAGTTACATGGCAAGACCACCAGTGGGGAACGCACCATAGTTTGAATAGGCTATTTTCATTTTACGTGTCCTATGTAACAACAGCTGGCCATTCATATGGAAAATTCACATAATTATATACTACGTTAACTGAGAAATACAACCTACAGACACTTTGTGTTTCTATTCCTTTTTCACATGAAGGAAATTCACTGTGATGCATCCTTCAAACTCCTTCTGTAAAATTAGGACTTAGCACTGTAAAATCTCACAGATTTTTACACCAGAGACTCCAAAGCAAACTCTGGAGCTGAGCAACACAGAAATTTCTTGAAGTTAGGGCTTTAGAGTCAAACTGTACTCATAGCTCTTAACTACATCATAGCTCAACTGTTTCCCAAATTCTGAGAGAGTTCAAACCAAAGTATTGGCTTAACACCAATTCATACTTTTAAAATAACATTTAGTAAAATCAATGAAGATCTTTCCTTTGACTTCAATGAATTTTGAGCAAGCCCCATAATCCATCAATCTCTGGCCTTCCTACTAATCACAAAATGACCTGCAGGAATACATTTTTGCAATACAGCACCTCTGTTTAACAGAAGACTGGAATGGCTCCACAAAGCTCACTTCAGAGAAGATACAAGTTCTTACCCCTTTCCATCCTCTTCTATTAGAAGAGAAAAACTTGTTGAGTTCATGGCCTCAGAGCTATGACATGCACAAACCAACAATATACCTGTTTTTGGTATGGTAAACATCTCAAATGTTAGACTATGAGAGAGACTGGGGAATGGAAGAGGGCACAAAAACCTCCAATGGCCTGAAATACAGGAAGAAATGCAATTTTTAATAGTGGGCTATGAAAGTTAGTGTCTACTTATCATAGAAAAGTCTTAAGTTTATGCATTTAACAGGATTTTTTTTTTTTTTAATGGGTTCTCTTTCATGTTTGGTTTTATTTTTGGAACCTGCAGAAAGCTGGATCTGGCAATCCAGCAATGTAAGTGAATTGAGTTTCTGATGTCAGATAGCCCATGTCAGTACTGAATCACCTTTATATAACAAAACCACTATCAAAACCATCATGTTCGATGTCACAAACCAAAAGCCAAAGCAAACCCTTGGTTAAACCGAGTTTCCTGAAGTCATGTTTGCTGTTAGACTTCTCTTGCTTGGAGTTTCAGTTAAACCTTATAAACACACCAGGATGGAAATAGTTCCAATTAATTACTAGAAAACAGGGAGCTACATCATTAACAATTCTGTTGGCAAAGATATCAAATGCTTTCCTACACCTTATATGAATATGTAACAACAGTCAATTATACAACAACAGACGGGTTACAGAACTTGTTTTGGAGAATTTCTTTCTTGGTGAGCTGTTTCTTACGAATCTTGCTTTGGGGCTGGAGAAACAGTGCTGTGTTAACTTTCCATTATTTGACCAGTTGCTTTGCATTTCACCTGTTTCTTCCTGGAGTTACAGCTACAGGCTCACAAAATTGCCTGAGTCTAGAGAGGTGAGCAAAGAAATAAATCCTGTCTTCTTTGCCTCATCCCAAAATATCTCAGTTCACTAATAATTCAAATAAAGGGACATATATCTCACCCATGAATAAAGATTTTTCTTCCCTCTCCTTACAAATCTGTGCAGTACTGGCAGGCAGCTTTTACTAAATTGCATCTTGCAAAATTCAATGGCTAAAGTGACTTGGGCATCATTGGAGCTCAAGGTTTCTAAGTCTTTTGTCGAAAGGTAGTGAACATACCTTCCTCCAGGTGAGAAGGAACAGATGCAAAATCATCTTCCTTCTGCTTCTGAAGAAATGACAGATCTGAGCTAGGAAATGAGCTCACTTTTGCATGGCATGCTCCATTTCACTTCAGACACTAGCCTTCTTTGTGATTGCAACACCTGAAGTTGAAAGTTTCATTTCAACCACAGTAGTCATTCCAGTCATCATAAAATTCAACGCACTGACTCATTCAAGCAACCAATGGCAGTTCCATGTGGCAATATATGGCTCTTAGTTTTGGAAAGCAAATTTTAACATTATAACCCTCATGAGGGAAATCAATCTGGCAGTCTAGAGTACCATTTCCTATCATTATGGGGTTAAGGACATACTAAGTGGGTCTCATGATCTATAGAAATCTCATAAAGTAGATGTAGACATAAACATAATCATAACGAAATACTTTTGGTGGAAATGTGACAGCTCCAAGCTACCCTGATTTCTGCACTGATTATGATCTTGGAAAGAAACACCTGCTTGTCAAGGGAGCCTTTTCCAAGAAAAGTAGAATAAGAAAACAGAAATAATTTAGTAATTCAATGGCTTGATTAACCCAACAAGCATCATCACCGGTCATTGCCTCATCCAGTACTCCAGACAGAAGTTCATACTCAGAAACGTGGTAGTTTTATGGCTAAATGTAGACTCCTCATAATCTATTTAAACCCATTGGATGACATAATTTCCAACAAATAACAGGGAATTACTAAAAAGAAGCCAAGAACAATCTCAAGCAGAGGATACTTTAAAATTTTCAGTGCAAAGAATTAATCAAATTCATAAGATTTAAGAATATTTCTTAATATTTATAAATTTTTAAGCTGGAGGACTCCCTTTCTCCAGGAGAGTCCTTGGTGGCAGGGAAAGCTAGCATAGCTGATCATATCACACCACTCTCCCGTGAAAGGCAAGTGCTGTGCAGAGGAAGCATGACCAAAAGCTAATCATTATTTGTGGAGCAAAAAGCTCCTTAGCTGATGTTGCAGCTGAGGTTAGATTACAACTACCTGAAGGCTGCTCCATGTAATCCCCAAGCTGCAGGGCACAGACAACCTATTTAAAGCTACCTTTCCATGCTTTTAGCCAGATCAGATGAAGTACTGGCTCCAAAGAACTGACAATGCTGGTCAAACATCACAAACTGCTTGACAAAAGTTATTTAAAAGCACCAGTGTCCCCACATATTAGAGGATACATGGACACAACAGGAAACCAAGTTGATTTCATGAAGACCTTGGTAGGAAATGATTTCCCTATCTGTTCAAAATGAAAAACATTTCCTATGTTTTCCCTTTCCACTGATGACAACCTCAAAACCTTGCAAATCCATGAGCATAAAGCCACAGAGACAGTGTCAGATCCTTCCTCTCTGGGACAGCAGAGTCCAGTGGCAAGAAAGATACTAGGAATGGGGGAAACCCAGGTTCAGATCTGTCCTCTGTGCAATCCAAACCTAGAACCAGCCCGTCGCATCGCAGGTGATGGCCCCAGCCACCACGACATTACTGAATGCCAGAGCATCCTCTTTGTGCAAAGTGGAGCGACAACTTCTGTTGGAGCAGAGATTTCAGTCATGGCCTCCTGAAAGGCATGCGAATGCTACTGGCTACCCTAAAAGAGTCAAGAGGAGCAGGTCGTTTTCTTTCTGGTTTTCCAGGAATTCCAACCTGTGCCTGAGAATCATCTTCCCATTAAAGCTTTGTTGAAACTGGCACGTTTTGGATCTTTTTTTTTTTAATTTTTGGTTTTTACTAATTTGACACTCTCTAAGGGAGAAAAACCAACAGCACATTGCTGGAAAATTCTTAAGCAGCTCTTATTACAAAGCACGGCAGTGCCAAACCCAGGAGCAGGATCTAGGGAGTCTAGCAAATGGTCACAGCTCTAATCACTCAGCTGCATGCCTTCATACTACTAATTTGTCATAGAAAAACAGATGGTGATGGCAGTGAGCTGGGCCAGATTCTTACACCTCCTTAACATTTATTACTTGTATTACAACAGCATCTTTGGGACTTCAGGAAGCCTGGGGCCCTGCTCTGTTAGGCACTGTACAAACACGGAGTGAGATACAGTCTCTGCTCTTAAAAGCTTCCTGAGAGACTAAATAGACAAGACATAAAGGAAGGAGGAAAAGCAGAGAAGTGGTTTGCCCAAGGAAGAGCTTGCAGAGCTAGGAATAGGTCTCAGATCGCAGGTCAGTACATTTCCACTTGTCCAAACCCCCTCCACAGACAAACAGCTGTGACCACTAAATCACTTGCTGAGCCTCCAAGAGCTTTAATACAACCCACCACTCTGCAGCTATCCTGGGCACTTCTTCCTTCAAAGACACCAGGAGAAGTTCACCAGCACTGTGAAGACCGGCGTGCTCGATGCTGTGATCCCCAAGGGCACAACAGTCTCAGACCACAGGGTGTGCAGCAGCAAAATGCTGTGCAAAAGGGGATTCACTTGGAACATCCGCGTGGCTTTATGCAGAAAGTTGCATTAAAATACACTGAATCCTAGGGCCAGAGAAAGCACCTTCCTCCAGTAGACCCCACATACCATGTAAACTCAGCTGGCCAAAGGCTGAGACACCCTTTGCATTTTGATGTTTTGCTCTTATACTGGGCTCACTGAAAGGAGGCCAAGTCCACTTTAACCCCTTCCATATGTCACGTATGTAAAAATACTCAGCAGTATGTAGTTCAAAAGTTTCAGGAAGGCTGGCTCTGCTTCATGCTGTTCACTGCTGCGGGCAGGACGCTCAGCTTGATAGATTTGCCTTCTGACCAATACATCCACTCTCATGCCTTGTCACAAATAAGGAGCTGGCCTGGCCTGGACTCATTCTACCCAGAAGTGCTGTATGTCAGGAGCAGGATTGGTTTAGATTCCTGATGTTGTCACTGGGACACACTCTAGAGGTCCCTATTTCTAGTGGACTTCAGGTGACAGGTAGATAAACTCATATGGAACGACTCCAGGCTACAGCACCACATAGCTTTGCCTACAATAAAGCAGGAAAATATGTAAGAGTAGAAGCTGAATCTAAGCCAGGTGAGTCCAAGGGGTTCTAAACTGGGAGCTACCCTTGTTAGATAAGAATAATAACTAAATAAGGCACAGTCATGAAACATGTCACAGATGCTCACCTTCTCCCTCTTACCCCTCAGACTTTGCATTCCCATTTGACGAAGAATAAAAGATAAGGGGAGACCTTATTTGAGGTTAAGTTTGGGAAACAGTGGCTGTAGCTACACCAGCAAGTAATGCAGTGCAACCGAGGTAGATCGGTAGAGCAGAACGGAGCTGTCATCACCACGACATGTGTTGGAGGTGGGTTTACTCCGGACTAGCTCTAGTCCGGTCCCAGAGAGGGAATGCCTGTTTGGGGTGGGAGTGCGCTAAGTGTACTCCTGCAGCATATATACAGCTTGGTTTCATTCATAAGTCTCTCACGTTCTGAGAGTGCACTGCAACAAAAACAAAACCGTAACAAATGGGGATTGTCAGATGATTGTTTCAAAAGTGCGTTCCTGGACTGAGCTAAAGCACCACGGCAAACAGTGAGATGTACACTGCAGTATTACCACTGATTTTTTTAAAACCAAACAATATCAAGTCATTTAGCATTAAAATTGACATTAGGTTTTGTTAAAAACAAAAGGCAAACAAAATCTGAATTCTTTATATCCTTAAGAGTGTTTTCATTACTTATTTAATTGACTTTTCCTCTAGAGCTTTTGCAATTCCACCGCACTAAACCGTGAAGCAGGAAAGAGGATCCTCACTATAACAAGGTCTGACAAGTTAAACTCTCCCAAATTGAGCAAACAAAACAAAGTTAAACGAGATTTAGAAACAACTGTATTAACCCAGGATATCATAAACAACAAAAATAAGAAAGCAGTTAAAAAAATCCTTTAAAATTATTGGAAAAAGCTTGCAAAAAATGGACACAGTGTTGGGTTCTGGTAGCAGCTCTCGTTGAGAAGTTTATGTCTATGTTTCACCATATACTGATTCCTCTTTCTCACATTACACTGAGCGTGGCGAAAGCAACAGCAAGAGCTTACAGAAAAATCTTTGGCTCTCTCCATTAACAGCATTTTTTTCTTCTACTCTTTGCTAGCTAGTGTTGCAATACTTACAGCACACGAGGCTATCACTAGACATTTTTGAAGCAGAAGGATGAAAAAGGGCTTTTTCTACACTTGGCTAGAAGGCAGCAAGACACTTTTCTTTGTGTGAGGACACCGCCACACAAGTAGTACAACTGCTGCCATTTCAGGCTGTGCATCTGCCCAGAGTTCAACTTCCGATGCACTTTTAAAGACCCTGGACACCTCTACTAATGCAGAAAATGTCTGATTGTGCATTGAGCAGTATTTCATGAACTGAGACTTTAAAATACAGATTTCGATCTATAAAGCTTAAGAGAAAAAGAGGAGGAACTACCATATTCCATAATTGCCTGCAGCCCTAAAGGCAGCTAGGATCTGAGTCCTAGCAAGAAATGTTGAGCCGATTGCGGGTGCTGGCTCTGGGGAGTGGCTTGTTGCTGGCATGGGAGCTGGGTGTTGATTCAGTGCTGGCAAAAGCCTTCCTCTGTACCCGCGGAAGTTAAATCCGCTGGCAACTCTCAATGACTACATAACTATGGCAGAAGGCTTTTTTTTCCCCAGCTCAAGACAAGGAAGCATGTTGGTCTTTTCATTTTGCCTACAAGGCACTGAGCTATCTAGGACAAGAAGAAAAAACGCAACTTGATAATGCCTTCTGCTTCTCTAAGGTGATCCCCAGCCTCCTGCAGCATTGTGTGATGGGGGAGCGAGATGCCGTGGTCTGCAGGGCTCCTGAGTGGGAGCGGGGAGAGGATGGGTGGGCAGGGTGTCAGACGGGAGGTGCCAGTCACACGCTGTGTCCGAGTGACTCGACTTCCATCCTGTGTGACTGAAACAAGAGAGCTGCCAGTATACACTTAACATTTTCAGAATTTATGGCTTGTGATTTACGTTTAAGGAGGCAACAAAGAAGTACAGAACAACCACCCTTCATGATAAAGCACAGCAAATTCATGCAACAGCAGTCGCCTTGTGCTGCCTTAGAGAACACCTGGGGGACTAGCTTACATTTACACGTAGAAGGTGACTGTACAGCTATGTTTGTTATACGGACACATACCACTTCAGGAGCTGCTGTGTTTCTGTGTCCACTGCTGCTGTGACTTTGGGAAACCACTTTCTGCAGTGTGTGGTCAGCAGCCAGAGAGACAGACCCTGAAAGGGCAGAGCTGGGCCCAAGAGAAAGATCAGGTGGCAAAGTGCCGCCCAGAGGAACAAAGTAGCCAACAGAAGATGAGGTCACTTTTAGCTTCTCCTACTGCACTGTAACTTTTTCACCAGATGTATTTACATGAGGTAAGAGAGATAACTGTCTCAGGTGCAAGATATCAGTACACTTTTCCGACAAAAAGTTGAATCATCAGATTTTTATAATTAAAAATTGAGGCTTAAAAGGGAAAACGGTTAGTGATCTATCAAATTCTGCACTGTGGGACAGAGTCTTTGTGCAAATCTTTTGCTCTGGTTGGGTTTGTGGGCTGAGGGTTAGGTGTCCTCCAGTTTCAGTTCGAGGTTTCAAATCACATGGGAGCTGGATTTTCATCGTGTTGCCATGTGACACCAGAGATCAGCTCTGGCTGGCGTGAAAGAGGGCCCAGTCTGCTTAGCAGCCTGGAGAACAGTCACAAAATTTTCCACACACCTGGACTGGGCTTTGGGTTTGTAACAAAGCTGAACACCGGCCAAGTTTCTCCTGGCTTTGTTACCACGCTTTTTTGCACAGATCTATTATTCACTGCATTAATTTTTCCTTTTTTTTTTTTTCTTTTCCCCTCCCTTTTCTGTTAAAGCAAGCCATTAGGAGGAAAAAGGTTTTAAGGGGGAGAAAATGTAAAAGCAACAGCAGTGTTTCCCTCCAGCTGGGAGAAGCAAGCCTGCAGCGAGCAGTACCACTGCAATACCCCAGCAGCTCCAAACACAGACTGATAGCTTCAAATGTAGGACAGTTTGGGGAGGGAAAGAGGAAAAAAAAAAAGATAGGAGACAGAATGAGCGCTGTTTGTCTTGGCTGGCTAGCACATTATCCCCACCTGCATTTGATTCTGCTCAGTCTCCGTACTCCTCCCTCACTTCGGAGCCATGGAAATACAGGAAGTCAGGAGGGGAAGGGAGACAGAACACTTTGTACTAGCAGCCAGACCACTGTTTAACTTCTTCAGCCAAAAAACAAATATGAATATGGAAAGATTTTATGGTGAGATACATCAACAGACTGAAGCAGTTCTCAGAAGCCTTCCACAGTTGCTCATTCAAGGTTTTCGACCTGCGGACTTCTCTTATGATTAATCACAGTGTTTGTTTTGTAGTACTAGTACTGAGTATTTATCAAGCAATGTGAACCATCAGGTCTGCCATACAGAGCTCTGTCTGCTGCGAGTATTTGCTGGTCTTCAAAACGTGCTCTCATATCTAGCCCTGGTTACTTTTTCGGTTTCACCGAGGTTTGAAAATGAAACCCAGAAAACAACCTCTGCACTCACCAGCAACGAAGCCTGGGCGCAGCGCATGAGAAACACGGCAGCCTGGAGCTTTTGAAACTGCACAAAACAGGACATGCAACAGCCAGCAAAAATTCAGTTTCAAACTACACTTTCACACACAGAATAAAAACTAAGTCACTCCTTTTACATTACAAAATGCTTTTATGCCAGCCTGCTTTTGCAGATTTTCTCCCTCTAAATGCAGAGCAAATTTCAGCAGCACAACTGCTTTGCACAGGCCTTAGGACCATACAGCAGTGCAAGAGACTGAACTCCAGTTTCTGCAACAAGAATTCTGCAGGCCTAGATTTAATTTGTTTCCTACCTAAAATGAAGATACACAGCTGAAGAACTGCAGAGTCAACAAAGAGCAGAAACTGAAACTAAGGATGCTAAATCTGGCAACATCCTCCCAAATGATGCTGTGAAGAGCGGACAGAACAAGAGGCATTCTCCTCCCTTATGCCTCAAGAGATCCCAGAACTAAAAGCTGTTATTTTTTTGGTGACATATCACACAAATAGACATCAGGAACCTGATGGTGCTGTGACAAGCACTTCTCGTGAACCAGATGAAATTTAAGACTCAAACTGCAGATAGTCTGGTAACAACAAAGTGTCTCTCTGCATCCACAATCACATCACTGAAATATCTGGATATCTCCTACAGCCTTGGGGATGGCAAACCAGTCTCAGTGTTATATCTGACACAGAAAAAACAAAGTTTCTAAAAAGTTGAGCAAAACAGAATTAGAAATGTGAAAAACACTATGTCCACAAGTCATGAGATTTTGCACAAATGCCCATCATGGCACCTAAAAGCTATTGTCTAAAAACTGTTGAAAATGAATGTCCAAACAGGTATTCCAGTACAACTTTACAGCCTTCCTTCACATTACATGCAGTATATTAAAATTTTTCATTTATTTATTTTGAATGGAGAGAGGGGATGGCACGCATTTGTGGAAGCTGTAATGTTAAATTACAAGCATTTGAAAATGGGGAAGCACAGAATTAAGGTAAGTGTTAAACGAAAACAAACAACTAGAAAAAAAAGAACAAGAATAAAGAACAATTCAACATGCCTTCTTCCTTCCCATCTCCTCCCCCTCAGACACAGGAGAGGGCGCACATGAAGGGGTTAGGAACCGCCAACAAACAATCCTAATCCCTGAGTCACTCTTGAATCTCATGTAGAGGAACGCTGCTGAGTATCATTGGATGTACTGTATTGTTGTCCATAACGTAACAACACTGATTTGGTGACTTGCCACCTGACTACCATGGTGAGACTTATTTCATGTCCTTTCAGACCTCTATAGCAAATCATATTTCTCTAGATATCAATGCAAGTGTGTGTTTTGGAGCTAGTCATGATGATGTTTTTTGTAGTCAGTGGACAGAAATGGGTAACTAGATTTTAGTTCATGCAATTTATTTTAGATGTCTATTTTAGGATGAGATGCATCATGCTCTAGGTGTGCCTTTTTCCCTCCCCTGACTATAGAGAGCCCAGACTTATAGATCAGATGTCATCTTTTAGAGTAAAATATCCCAAGTGTCAAGATGAATCCCTCTTCCTCTGGGCCAAAACCTTTGCCCCACTGCAGTGAATGAGGTTCTGACTGATGAAACCAGAAGCTCACTTATTGTTGCTCAGTCTCTGTTTCAGCTGCATTGCTATGCTTTGCCATATCACAGTCAGCAGGTCAAGAGTCAACAACCATTTGAGGCTGTGGGTACGGTCTTTTCCAGTTTAGTAGCTAAGCTCGTTGTCCAAAACCTGGTGGGTACAGGGGAAATCTGCTGGCAATAACGTGGCTGTAAGGCAGTGGGTCCTACAGACCTGGAGCTCAATGAGAGGCAAGAACCGGGAGTCACTGCCTAAGTTAAAACATCATGACTCCCATCTTCAATCCTCTGCCACCCCTGTGATTTGCCATTTGAAAGCTTCCCCAGGCTTTTTACATGTAATGCCATACACGCGACAGTCACCAAATAGCTTGTGCCACAGGTACCTCTGTTGCAGCAGAACGACCTCCCTCCCATCTGCCAAGTACGACTGGGCAGATGATGTGCGCTGAGAGGCACTATGCACACAGTATGCAGCCACAAAAAGGGAGAGAGGCTGTGGTGTGGTTTGGGGCTGTAAAAACACTGCCATGAGACCCAGCTGGCAAGAAATTTGCCCTCGAGGTCTTGCTTGAAAACAGCTCACTGCTGTTGTGTTGTCTTGTTCCTCCCTGGGGACTCTACACAGCTGACCTGAGTTTCAGTGCACACCCTTGCCATACAGAGCACTGTCACCTGACAGTGGGTAAAAACCATGGGGGGTTTCTTTCATTTCATTCCTGTTTCTACAAGGGCAACAGCAGTAATCCAAACCTTCATACCTCAATTTGAACTGCATATCCAGGAAGCTTCCAGAGCTCATCCTTTTCCTTCCCAATTATGGGAACTTTCACCAACATAACTTTCTAATATCTACAAGAATCTGGCTTCTGGCAGGTCTTCAACTGCAGCATCTTAAACCCAGCAGTGAAAGAAGAAATGTAGACTTTCAAAACAAAGCCATTTTTTGTGACTACCTTCCAAAAAACTAGGAAGTTGTATTCATTTTTTGCAAATTAAAAATACCTTTTCTAATTCTCCCCAAAATTCATGAGTGAGTGGATGGGGTTGAACATAAGAAAATTTTGAAGACTGGTGTCTGAGGAAAAAACCTGAAGAGAGTCAAAAGAGGAAAAAATAGAGAAAGTTGGACACACTGTTCAGGAAAGAGAAGCTATGGGATCACAATAATAGACCATTTTCAAACAAAATTTCATTGCCTTTCATTCTGTTAATTATGCTTCAAATTGCCCTAGATGGTGCCAGAAGCAGTCTTAGAAGTAGAATAAATGATGATGATAATACAAGTTTGGTTTTGTGGAGCCTCCGTAACTGGGTGGCACCTAAATAAAAGCACTTAAGGTGCCAGAAGCCAATTTGTGGTTTGGTTTTGGATTCATCTACAATTTGGTTTGGCTTTCAAACAGATCTAAGTATGATTGGGTTAGGGTATGAGAATACAGAGCCCTCTTATTTCTGTAGGGTAGGCAAGGTTTGCATTTCACCAGCACTGATTCGTGGTTAGCTTCTTCTTTTGGCTATTAAATTTGATGCAGACTACAGAACTGTTGGTTGCTTGAAGCACTGCTGGACTTAACGATGCCCTGTTTATGTATACTTCTATGCTTGTGTAGATGCGACTGCAGAATCAGGTCCGAATTTGGGAAGCCTTTAAGTACATAGAGAACAGAGTAAGGTCACATATTAAAACACAGGGCTGATAGTTTAAGTAAGTGCTGACTGCCTTAACAAGTACACCCAGGAGAAGTCACCCAAAATACCATTTTAAGTCCTCCACAATGTACTGGTTTGGAGCACAGTTTTCTATCAAGAATTTGCTGGTAATGAAACCAAGTGAAAGTACTGACAGCTATATGAGCATTTAAGCCATATGCATTTATAGGAGGCTTAAATAAGCAAAATTAAAAATAGAGTGGGGTAACAGAGTTTAGTGTTTTTGACAATGTTTAAAATATTAATAAGATCCGTATGATTTATAAAATCCTTTAAGATGACTTGAATATGAAAAGTGACATGATAACAACATGCCTGGTTCTAAGGTTTCTTTATGCTGGAAGCTATGCATGTAGGGACACATACCAACTTTCTAAAAATGTAACTAGGTCAAGTTACACAATTCTTAGAACAGAAAAGGCGGTGGTTATTGTTTATTGTATTTAGATCTGCTTTGATTGCCTTTGTGCTGCATCTTCCATCTTGCTATTTAAACTGACAATATGCAGACTCCAAGAGGTCCGTCCTGTCCAAGTACTTGGGTAAAAGCTCGGCAAAGCCCGAAACCTTGATACTTTTTTCTCTCCTTTTAAAATCCACGTATAGATATATGTGTCAGTACATCATTTGTATGTTTTAACACACGTGCACACACAACTTACTGAACGTTCATTGTCTCAAGTTTTCCAGATACCCTTTCTCTAAATATCTTAAGGGCTATCAGAGTATTTTAGAAAAACAACGTTACAAAGAAGGATCACAGAGATTATTAAAGGTGAGAGGATGTATCCTGTGATGGGAAATTAGGAGAAATTGGTTTGTTCAACCTCATAAAGCAAAGGATGAGAAAGGATATTACAGCCCTTTATAACTATGTTCGGAGAGCATAAGATGCTTGTCATGAACAAAAGTAGCTAAAGCAAGAAAAATGGTTTCTGTCTCTCTGAAGTTCTGTAAGCTCCTTCCACATTAGACCTGTGGTGACAGGATGCCTAAATGGCTTAAGATGGATTTTGAGGGGATTATGGAAGGGACTGTTTAATTTACAGAGAAAAATTCCCAGAATATGTTTCTGATGCACGTCTGTAGGTATCCAGCATATTGGCACACATGAGGGAGTTTGAAAGGGGAATGTATTTCTGTTTGTAGTGCGTTTATGCCTGATTAATTTCAAACTTCAAGTTTTCATACACTGTGGTGGCCAGGAAGAAATATTCACGCTCCAGTCCCTTCTTCTGGTATTTTCCTCCCTCTGTTGAACGACTAGAGGTTGTCAGTAAGAGAAGCAGACTCAATCACTGATGTTCCCATCCCATTACATTCTCTTCAGTGTCTAGTTGGCACGTCCCACTGGCACTCACTAAACTGAACACAACATATTTTTCCTTCAGGACATACTGGCCGGTACCCTACTGGGTTTCCCTCTTTCCTCAGAAGAAAAGGTTACTGGTCAGCCTTTTTTTTGTCACCTAGGAGTCTTATTTAGCACACAGTTTTGGTTTGCAATACCCTTGATCTCTCCTGTTATTTTCCTATGGCACATTATGGCATGGCTTTTGACCTTCCACTGTAAATCTACATATTTAGAGGATGATAATAAGTATTTTGTGTGCTCTCACTACAGGAATGGAATGTCTGTCCTCTCCTGAACTGGGCATCTCTCTCATGGCTGAAACTGTTGGAGATTAGCTTCAAAGGCAGAAGGTGGTTCTTTCCAGCCCTATGTTCCTGAATACCATTATAAACTATTACAAAAGACCTGCATATCCTTGAACACAGGGACTGGAAAAAAAGTCAACAAGTCTTTTTGGCTTGGGTGGCATTTGATAATTGCACTTGAGAAAACAGCTGAAAACAGGTTTAGCATGGACTCATGTGAATTAAGTAGTACATCCAGTTCCTTCCTCACTTTGGCCCCTCTGAGGGCAATCTTCATCCCAAATGTTTCAGGGCCTCAGCTTTGAAATGCACATAAAGGGAGATAAAACAGACAGTGATCTGGCAGGCAAGCAATACAACAAGTGGAACAGTGATAGGAAGTAGAAAAAGGGATGAGAAGTCTGGCTTGGGAAGAAAAGATGACGAGGTTGGAATTGCAGTACTCTGAGGAACGGAAAGGCCAGCAAGACCCTGACATTGTGTGATGTGCCTCTACTACAAAAATACACCTTCAGTGTCTTCAAAGAACCAGAGAAGCTGCAGCTAATTTAGATTCTAGAGCTATGGTTTGAAACAGTTATGTTTCATTTTAGTGTTAGGAGAAAACAACGGAGAGATTTTCCTACCCACACATGAAAAATCACCCAACACAGAGATTAGAACTCAGGACCTTTTTCCCTCCGTCCCATATTTACTCCTCTAGAGGACACTGTTGTATAAGAGCAGATGCACACTAAATGCTAAAAAACACCTTTTCTTTTTTTTCTTTTAAGAGACAAGACCCACGAATGTCTGGTATTCAACAAAAGTGTCACTCCTGAAAGATTTCTGCAGCACTCGTCTATATTTCTTGGGGATGAGAACCTGCTAAAGCTCTGGGTAGGTGACATGAGGGTTTACCCCTCTGTAACAGCACGCTGCCGTTGCCTTCACTAAGCCATCCATGGAGCCGCCATATATGCAATGCTGCCTTCTCCTTCAGAACACTACCTCGCCATCCCGGGCGGTAGCTGAAGGGGATTCAGTTGGGTGCAGAGGCCAGTGAACTATCAGGGCCTTCGTCCGTGCTCCCCTAACTTAAAAACCAGTGCCATGACCGCGTAATTGAACCATGGAAAGAAATGTTTAGAACTTATTAATGGGGAAAGAAAACAAAAAACAAAAAACAAACCACACTGTAGCTTCCACATGTATTAGGGTGGAAATGGGGTAGATGCTAGCTTAGGTACAGCTCTCCAATGACTAAATAAACAGCAGTAACAAGGCAGTTCCAAAGTTTATCAGATGACTGTATTCATTTGCTCTAAATATCGTATTCAGTGATTTGTGCTGATTCTTCAGTTTGTGGGATTAGTTACAGTTCATTGTAAGTTCTAACTGTATTTCCATGTATTGTGTTAAGACCTGAATCAAGAGTAGTTTTATTTGATAAAAACCAGATGTTCTTAAAAGAGACTCTCTCCTTCACAGTACAAAACATTATTCTTAGCAATTGTATGTACCTTACAAAATTAATAAGCACAGCATCTCCCTGCGTGACATATGACATTATTATATTTTTCCCTGTTGAGGGACTTTTAAGCCGTCGGGGTCATGACCTCAGTGCCTTACGAGAAATGGAGAAGCACATGGTTCTAATTTTATCTTCAACCCTGCCCTCCTGCTGACATGTATGTTTACAATACGGTTCATCTGTTGACCCTTCACTCACATTTAAAATATTAGCTAACATTTTTCAGTCCCAATCACAACGGTGCATGGTGATTAGCTTTTAAGACCAGTTATTTTCTTTATTGCACTTTGACGTGCACATCTCATCCAAAAGCCCTTCGCCGGTTTTCTAATTAGAAACCAGCAGTGGCCACGAAGCCAAGTCCAGTTTGTCTGGACATTTCTGCTCTCGTTATGACGCAGGGCACTTCAGATCTCTAAAGATGCAATATCACCCCAGTGGCAGAGGAGACAGGAAACGTCCTTTGGTGGTTAGAGATACAGCCGAGGAGTCAGCAGGCTCAGATCCTTTCTTGGCCGCAGCTCAGGGCCAAGTCGGGGCGGGCTGGGGTGGGACAGAGCTGAGCTCTGCCTGACACGTGTCCCAGGGACATGCAGGAGGTGCCGTCTGTCCCCTAGTCCTCCAAAGGAGCCCACGCAAGGCTCCCAGGAGGCAGCGTCCTGTGGCTAGATCCCACCACGGGCAAGTCAAAAAGAAAACACTTCCAGAGAAAACAGCACTTTCACTGGTACGCGTCAGGTGCTGAAAGAACACACGCTTGCTTTTCAACATGAAGCGAAAGAAAGTGCAACTAGATAAGGCTGACTTTTTTGGGGGAGGGAGGCTAAAAAATGAGGGAGCTGTTTATTCTCCACTCCATTTTCCCTTACATCAGAAGTTAAGGAAAAAGAAAAGAAGGAGAGGGGGAGAGAGAGAGAGGGAGGGAGGAAGGCAGGGAGGGAGAGAGAGAAATAATCTCATTTTCTTTTTATAAGGGGAAAATTTTAATGTAAAAATAACAAATACTTTTGTTTTAAACTCAAATGGCACAGAAAACTCAGAAAGATAGCATTAGCTATCTAATATTTAATTTTAAATGGCTATTTAATTTTAGCATTAAGATATGAAGCTACATCTTCAAGATTTTTTTCTCATTTTAAATTATATTTTTTAATTTTAATTATTTACATCAACAACATAGAATGTGCTCTGGTAACATGATTATGAGATGAATATAAAACACATTCACTTATACAAAGGGAAATTATTTAACTGGTTATTTTCACCATACTGTATTAAATGATAGCACAGTAAATGATCTCGCATAAATGTATGCCTTAGCTTAAACTGCGTAATAGGGCATCACATTCATCACACACCAAGTTCAAAATATTTTCCTAATTCTAAAGCTCAGCATTCTCAGTTTCCCTATAACCTGCTGTCCCGTTAGGTATTTGCAATGTGTTTATTGATATGTTTGGCCTCCCACAGAAATTATGTAAATAATTTCCAGGCCTGAAATGTTCCAAGCTTATTGCACTGCTAAAGAGAACTTCAGACGTGTTAACATCTTATTTTTAGGGAGTGAGAGCTGGGTCTCTTTTGGGTGGTTGTTATGGGAAGAAATTTCAATGAAAGCTGGGCAGATTCAGGATTACTCTGTTTCTTGGAGAAAGGGATATCACAGCCCTAAGTCAGGCTCTGAAAACACCTGGTTCCCGCAGGTTTCAACCATCACCTCTACATCCTGAAACACCGTGAGAAGGGCTGAATAACGAGTTGGAGGAAGGACAGAGAGAAAAGAGCTTCAGACAGCTGCAAGCCAGAGCCATTGCTTTGTACTGTGGAAAGAACCAGCAGAGAAAACTGAAGAAAGATCCTGTCTTTACTCTAATAAGCACAGAAGTACCTTTAGACACCATGGAAACACTGCGGTTTACAATTATAATTTTATGATAACTGCACAGAGATTTCCTTTTCTATGTATTTGGGCAATCCCATGCACTCCCTCATTTTAATTTGGCTATATATATATATATACAAATATACATATATATATATGTTTAATAGCAACCAATGTACTCCCAAGCTACCTTGTAAGGGTCCAATGCATAAATAATCCTGGTGAAGTGTTGAAGTCATTGCTGTTCACAGTGAGGTGATATTAGCTGCAGAACCAGACCCTAAAATTGCGTTGCTTCGTCACTCCTATAATTACTTTAATGGTTTTTTTTCTCCCTTTCTTGATGGCTCCAGTTGCCAGAACAGCCAATATCAGCCAAGACACTTGGCAACCCCGTGTCTCAGGCACTGATGCCAATGGCAGTTGGGGGAGCAGCACCGATGTTCAGCATATTTGGCTTTTTTCCTTAGAGTAATGAAGACATCATACTGCTTCTGCCCTCCCATCCCCATAACCTCTGATCCTCAACGCGGAGTCTCTGGGCATGAAACATGGAGCCTCGCACTGCTGCATAAAATCAGTCAAAGCCAACGCCACCAGGGAGGCTGTTATTTGCCATGTTGGCAATTCACTAATCACTCCCTTTATTGCTGTGCCGAGGAGGACAGATGGACGTATCCTTCCTAAGTCAGCTGCAAACTGTGATCAGTTTCCACATTAGACCGTTTCCAAAAACTTCTGACATAATTCATCATTGCTTGTTTGTGTCTTCAGCTTCTGCAGAATTTAAAACTGCATCATTAGCACGTTGGATCTGTGCCAGTTAGACATGCATGACAAAGCTTCATTTTTCCCTTCAATAGTTGGGTGCAACTCAGCTTTCGAAGAGAAAAAACAATCCATAAATTCACCAGCTCAAAATTACACTGTAATTTATTAATCTGTCGCTGTAGGAGACTGGATTTCCTGCCTTCGTTTCCACCAATACACAGCAATGCAAGTAGAGGACTTGAAGCTTTTTTAATGCCTACTTGTACACCTTTCCTACAGTCTTGTGACAATGAAGAACAGATACATTTGTTGCATAATACTTTTTCTATCAGTAATGGTCAAATAATTTAAGTAGATTTAGACAGAGGACTAATTAACATATGGCCATACAAGTATTCTTTAGCTGCTTAAAGAAGAGAATCAGTAAGAGTAAGGCGTAGCAATCACACAGCACTTTGCATCAAAGCCTTTCATATTGTACCTTTTCCACAATTTCTGAGCTCAGTATGGAATTAGTCATATTTTATCAATAAGGAAAAAGACAGAAACTTTTCCACCATGACAACAAATGACTTAGAAGAAGAAAGAAAATCCAGTATGTCTCAGCTCTCAGTCCTCTGTACTTTGCTTTCCACTTTGTCACTCCCTTCCCTCAGCCATAACTCTATGGATACTTTACTCTTCATGCAACATTTTAGAACACTGAGGCTCTTTCCTAAAGCAGTTAATGAGAATGTACAGCTTTAACTTATGGAAAACAGGTGGGAAAACTAGAGCAACAGCTACCTCAGCTAAGGCCTTTCTTTACGCCAGAAGAGGTCTTTGACTGTTCTGGTTCTGATACAAATCTGTATTTTTGGCACTTGGAAGAAGAAAAGCTCATAAGCTTCTCGTAACAACATAAGCATGAAAGTCATCACATAGGACCCTGCAAGGCGATGAAGTGCGTTTGTGGATGGCTGAGATATGGAAGGAGAGGCTTATGTACACGAATATGAAAATTTGCTTCTCTTCCATGGACAAGGCTCTGAGTGAAGACAAGCCATGGAGTCTTTGTAGCTTTGTAGCCATGTGCACCAACTCCTGGAAAAAAAGTCCTCATAGAGAACATCTCTCCACTCAAAGTTTAGCTTCCCTGACGCTGAGGAGCACCAGTAAGCATCGTGTATCACTGTGGATCCATGAATTCAGTTCTGGTGCATGGCCACAAACATATTTTTGTGATTAGTAAAACACATGAGAAGCCACATTTTGTTAACTTTTTATGTCAGCCCCATGGTTTCAGGGCTTCTGTGGATCAACTTTACTGAGAAGATGCTGTCAATGGTGCTGCGCAGGGACCAACGAAAGGGACCTGCAAGAATGTGCCTTATAATCACATTGGCTAAGGCCCTGTTTTTAAAGAAGTAAGAAGTCAGGTGGGACTGCTTAGTATTATGCCTTTATGCTGGTTGCATTTCCTTGTTGTCTGCTTCTGGTGTACAAATCACACTAAGTTACGCTTGCACAGATTTACTTGCATATAGTATAGCCCCAGTTACATCTGATTTGAATCTGACACCGCATGCTCCAAGCCTGAGGCAGCCAGTCCTGTTTTGTCTTCAGGATGGCAAACCCAAACCAGACCTGTATGGGCTTCCTTGAATAAGCTCTGGAAACAGAGTACTTCCAAAGGGAGCGGAGGCAAGTTGGGTGCAAGGGCGGCCTGCTGGGCGCTGCAGGGAGTCCTGCCGGTGGGAGGGGAGGTGGGCTGCGGCAGGGACCCCTGCAGCGACACCGCAGCGGGCTCTGCCTTGGCAGAGTGCACTTGCCCTCTGTGCTCTTCGCTAGACTGCTGAATGATTCAGTACCAGTTACTGCACGCAGTAAAGATTGTGATCAGATCCTCAGTGGCAATCAGTGTAGCTCCTCGTTAAGCCAATATATAAGGGGTTAAGCCTCATCCTTCTGTTTTAAGCTCCTCCTCACTTCATACACTCTCATCACTACAACCACCTCTCTGCTCTCACTGCCAGTCAAGCAGAGGATATACAAGACTCCTAAAAGCTGATCACCTACTTTGTTGCTTTTTCACCGCGGTTGAAAAGCCTGAGGTACTGAGCTGAGGTCAATACCAGTCCTGGATGTTCAGCCACATTGCTACAACACCTCCAAGGGCGTTCAGATGAATTAGCCTCTCCAAATCAATCAAACTTGTTTATTTCTGATTCCTCTGGCTGGGTATTGCATGTGGCATCAGCACGGTCAGTTCTGCCCTTCTACTGATCTGCTGCAGCTCACTGCTCCTCCTCTCCGTGCCTCGTTTCTAATTACTGATCTTTTGTCAGGGAGGGGACTCTAACTCTTTTTTGTAAAAACCTAGTAAGAAGAGGGCTAGGCCTTGAGGTACTACCATAATTCAAATATTATTGTTACTAATAATAACAAAAGCAACAAGAATAGGCATATATGTCATGTTAATATTAGAAGTACCGTGTTGACAGCTTCTCTTATGCAGAGGTAAACACCGATGTTTAAAACCATAAAAAGCAAGGGAACATCAAGTGTATGCTAACTTAAAAGAGCTTGCCTGAACTGTTATAGCACTGTGTTAAGACATAACAAGAAATGCTTTATATTATATACACACAGATTTATGCTCACACATACTTTATCCAGTTTTGTGTGATGAATTTTCACCCAAATCCTTTGCTGAAATTCAGAAAGCCACGAAGTTTTCCATTCAGTCAGATAAAACAGTTACAAAACATTAACTCTACTGAGGGTGATTTGAGCAGAGAAAGGAACTCAGCAGAACGAAAAAGTACTTTCAAATTCTAACTGGAGCAGATGTTGTTTTGGTCATTGCTAGCTGGCTGTGAAGTTAGAGCCCCAGAACTGTGGTTTCATATGTGGTTCGAGTGTTGGCTGCATTTATGTTGGGGGAAAAAAAAAGGATGCTTGCATGCAGAACCTGGCATGCATTGTTTAAAACAAAACAAAACAAAACAAAAACCCAAACCATGGCTGTCTTCAATTATTTTCCATTACAGCATTGTCTGCATGTAATTGCTCTGTGTTTTCCATTAAGGAGTGCCAAGTGAACGAGAATGTTAGAGTATAGGATGTACAAATTCCACTGGTAATGCTGCCCTGTATCAGTAAATAACATGAAACATAATCTCCCTTGACCTGTATGATGCTTACATACAATTAATCTGGGTTTTTCAAGTGTCCGACATTATTTACCATATCTTCCATCAGCAGCTGAGGCTGGGGACTCGAAGAAAATCCAGGCAATGGGAAGTTAGACAGTGATTTCAAAGAGGTCTTAACTGGGGCTAAATGGTCAAATGCCTTGTAAATTGCAGGCAGGGTTTGGGGGTCTGTCTGTTTTGTTTTGTTTTGAATATCTGAGAGAATGACACACTGCATAGGTCTTTTCTGTGCCTGAAAGTAAGGACTCTCCACAGATTTCCACGGATTTGAAGGTCAGGCCCCACGTGTCATTTTGCTTGCTCCCCAAAAGCAGCATTTTTAGCATTAGTCTTTCTGTAAAAGGCTTTGTCTGCTTCTACGTACTGGTTACGTATAGCACACCTAGTAGCTGGAGGACAAGGGGAGCCTCTGGGAGCCAGCGCCCGGGGACCCCCGCAGCCCCCATCCTGGCAGGGCCGGGACACCCCTTCCCAGAAGCAGAAGGCATGCAGTAGTGCAGCGGCGATGCATGTTAGGGAGCACGTTGCGCCAAACGCAACGCAGGGTGAGTACTATTGTGGAAGGGTCCAGGAGACATACTGGGATCTGTTTTCACTACCTCCTGCACAGAACAGGGCCCGGGCTCAGCTCAGCTACAGTGAAGTTTTGTTTTTTGATACCAATGGTTATTAACGCCTATAACCGGAAAGTATAACACACAGCCCAGAATAATTACATCGTACAGCAGAAGTTAATATACCTGACCCATAAAAGTGCATGCATGACTTCTTCTGCCAAAGGAATCTCACTAAGCAAATTGGTTAGGTTTGGCAGTTCATAAATAAGTTGTAATTACCCACTGGAAACAGTATAATTACACCTTAACTCAACGTAGCAATACCATTCTCTTATTATTCTGACCAAACTATCGAGATATAGACGTCTAGACAAAATAAATTGGTGATCATTGCATTATAAAGCCTTGCGCTACTGTATCCCTTCCTTTCTGCCACTTGTGTGCTGCCCCCCTCAGCAGCATCAGTTCTGAACTCGAGACTGCAAACTCTTGGCTATCGCTGGCTCTGCGCTGAGAAATGGGAAATTTGAAAGTATGCACACTCAAAACTGAAACTCAAGTAACAGCAGAGAAAATTAAACAAAACTGATTTAAAAGAAGATACAGTCACATTATTTTACTCTCTATTATACTCCCTAATGAGGGAATGACGACCAAACGCAGACTGACACTCACAGAAACATTTTCAGAAGTTGTTTTGAGATGGTGAAGAAGTTATGATTTACTATGGAAAAATACTCAACTGCTATCCAGCCTACTCTTAATTGATCTTGACAGAAGCCGTGTGCACTTACACTACCAGGACATTCAGAAACTGAAGCTGGATCAGCTTCCTAACAGAGCAAGAGAGAAATAAATAATCTTTTAAAGAGGCTGAATTTTCACTGGTACGGTGTGTGTCGTCACCCCCCCCCGCCACGTGATGATGCAATTAGGAAACTGATTCTTATTTATTTTGAGGGGAAAAAAATAAAAATACAAAACCTACACAGAGTTTGTAACCTAGCAGTACGACTGTAGTTGAATATTTTGTTAAAAAAATTACATATATCATTGGTTATTTGTTCAGGCTACTTCCAAAAAAACAAGTGCTTACTCTGAAAGCGAAAACACCATAGTGCTAAAAGCAGACTTTTTCCTCTTACAAGTACAATAGTTTTCCATGTGCTATGGGCTTTGAACTTCTTCAGGCAGGATAGCTGCCTTTTGTGCATTTAATTAACTCCTAATAAAAAGGGGGCCTGATGCTGACTGGATCCTACTGCAAGAGAAATCTACACCTGCCAAAAAAAAAAAAAAAAGACTATATATCTGAATCTATTTGATTACAAGGCTCTGGCTCAAAACCACACTGATGCTGCAAAATGGAACCAAGACCTATTCTCAAGCCCATTTCACATAGAGCTTGAACATACTTAGCTGCTAAAAACTCATTCCTCAAAGATTTTCCTTTCCATTACATCCAGAAAGACGATACCTCCAGTACCAACTAGACCGTATCATGGTGAGGTTGTGTTTCCCAGAGCTTTTATTCTACCTCAATCACCTTATTCTGTGAGCAAGCTCACTGACTACAGAGGAAAGCTGCTAGTACTGCTCAGCACCTCGGGATGCACACAAGGACACAGTTTTAGACAGCCAGCTTTGAAACAGGCCAGCTGGCTGTATTTTTTTGAGATAACAATCGTTATATTCTCTCCTTGGATGCGCACACACATAAAACCAGAACTTTTCCCATGGAATGCTACAGTGAAGGGTGGATACATGGGTTCACTTGGGTGGGGACCAGAAGACTCCTTGCAGCTCTTTGGGAATATGTCACTGCCTGCTAAGTGCTTTGTAACATCACGTCTTGGGTGCAGAATCTTGCCATCATTTCCCTTGAGAAAGGGGTTAGGGTAAACTCCTGGTATAACTGAAGTTAAGGGAATTTTTTCATTGACTTAATTGACATAGATTTGGATGTACACAGCCATTATCTCAGTCTGTGTTTTGCACTTTTGCACGACATGGGAGTAACAGAAACCAAAGGCATGGAAGCGGTGTGGTTTTCAGAGGAGTGTGACTGGCACATTTTGCAAAACAGCATGTGGACTGAAGTACAGAAGCTGGTTCCACTTGCAGTGTTCCCTGCCACGTCTGAGCTCAACCTAGGGGTTTGGAATAGGGGATCGGAAAACAAGAAATAAGGAACTCTACAATCTTTAGTGGCCTAAAGAAGAACAATGAAAGCCCCAGGTTTCTCACTGTAGGTGAGAAATGAGGCAAATAAAACATACCCTTCACCCCTAGCTCTACCAATGCCTTTCCATGTCTTTCCTGCATGTAGGAAGTGTGTAACTGGGAAGTAATCATTTTCTACAGCGCGCCTTTTCAGCAGCTGTTAGGACATCTGGATAGAAAGCCATCTGGTGCTTAGTGTAGCACATGCCACCATAAACTTCCAGAGTCCCCTTCCTCTTGCAAAGTTACATGAACATTAAATGGCAGCAGGGCTCTGAAGTAAGTCCTGCTCGCAGGACAAGAGGTGGGGAGCTGAAAAGCAGCTTTCAACATGGAGCTTTGGATGTTAACAGAAGTCCTGATCCCCCCAGCCAAAGTCTCAGGGACAAGCTTTTAACTTCTTCAGCATCAGTAGATACTCCACCCCAGGTCCTCCCCAAAGGGAGCAGTATCTCCAAACAACTGTAGACAGTTTGATTTCATCTCATCCCATCCTTTCCTGGGTATTTTTCCATTAGAACTTTGCACAGAGCCCACAGGATTAGGGAAGAGCCAGATCTGAGTCTGTCAAATTGTGGTTCTGTTCTCAATGGTTATATATATTGTGCTCTGTGTTGAATTAAAACTACAATAAAAGTCCTCTCACTTGTTACTGTATTTCTGTAATGTTCAAATTAGATGGGAACAGTTATTTGAGAGAAACTAATCCAATGCATATCCAAAAAACCATCAGGTTTTAATACAGAAACCATCTACTAACGTAGTGCGTGGTCAAGTGGGGAAATTCAAGCAGATCTGTATTACTCAATGTCAAAGGCTGGCAAAGCTGGCCTTTCTGACTATCATGCCTCCCATTGCACAGGATAAGAAAATGGTTTTGAACAAATACACATTGTTAAAATCTTCTATGCAGGACCATATCCTTAACATGAATTTGTGCTTCAAATGATTGATTGGCTGCCTTCACATTCACGATGGAAGTCTTGGCACCTGCAGGTGAAATGTTAGGAGGTGGCCAGGCTAAGCAAGAGTTATGGATGTGTGTTACTAGAACACTAATATCTGTCACTACTGCTTTTGATGTTTAAATTGGTATTAAATCATCATTTGTTAACTGTTCCCTGCTAGCAGTAAAGATCAGAAATACCAATTGCAACTGAAAGTTAAAGATGACATGGGAAAAGTCCATAAAGTTTAAAACTGGAACTCAACTGCAAAAATTAGCAACATACATAAACCAGAGCTTTTGTTCAACAATTCAGAAGACAGACAAAGACTGGGGGCTGCTTGCCTTGGTAGTTACGAGTCAAAGACTTCTGGGGTCTGGTACACTTGTAAAGTTGGATCAGAATTTCAGTAAGTTACCAATCTATACCTTCAGTTTAAACAGTAACATCTCTAACCTGAACAACCCTTCTGGCAGATCGACACCGGCACAGTTGTCTTTTTAGAAAGAGATAATTAAAATAAGCTTTGCCGAGGACTATGTTCTGCCCTGAAGCTCTGACTGAATTCGTTTCTCGTGTTACGTAGTTTATCAGGATCTTATCCATGGAATGGTTTGCTAAATTAACAACTCAAACAGAACGGATTGCATTAAAATGTTGCGGGTCAGGGGAAAATTAACTCCAAAGTATCACACTCCTGAGCCCAAATTCTACACTTACGTTAGGGTGGATTTACGCCAGGGTAAATGAGAGAAGAATTTGGCCCCTGACCTTCTCCAAGCAGGTCATTACTGTTGAAATAGTAACTGATCTTAGACAAACATTTTTGCTGCGAGGTATTTATTTCTGTATAAAGGTTTATGGAACATCATATTCTTTGCCCTTTAAGACTGATACTGACATATGTAAACACCACTGGGCTTGGTGTGCCATAGCTTAATCCAGCCTCTCTAAATCTGGCTAAAACAATGGAAATATCTTCTGAAACCATTGTGGGTTATATCCAATATAGTTAAAAACATCTGACTGCAACCGCAAATATGCTGGTATTTGGTTGTGCTATAAAAACATTTTTATGTCAAATACAACTGGGACTAATACAGTAAACTACAAGCACAGTTAACCCTTGGAACAACTCACATGTAGATGCTTGAATGTTAAGGTAGTCTGCATTGGTTGCATTTTCTTATGAAGAGCATAAAATGAACCTAGGGTATAAAAAGTAATTACTAGTTCTAATAGAGTAATTCATATTTATATAGCACCTTCCATGCTACACTATAAACACACCAGCAATATTATAAACTCCTGTAGCTACTAGTTATGGACCTGATCATGTCCTGCTTGCTTGAACAAGTCACCAGGAGTGCCCAGATGCTGCTTCTGTTCTGTGTCCCATTCCCCCCATACCTACGGGCACTCCTGTACACACACACATGAGGACTGTTTCAACTATCACTGAAATGTGCTGTTGCTAGCGGGCTAATCAATGGTTTGGAAAGCACGAATGAGGAGAGAAACTGAAAGCAGAGTTAGGTGTGATTGTAAGGGTGGAATTACGCAAAAAGGAAGCGAGGACACCAGCGGCTCTTGGTCACAACTAAACAAATAACGCAATTTAAAGAAAAGTTATTGAGAAACTCTGCTGAGCGAAATGTTCACTGGACTGTAGCATTATTTTCCAAGTAAGAGGTGTTCCAGCACTAGACCAGGGATAGTGCTGAACACACCGCAGCTCTCGGTTTGCAGTTCAGGGCCAGTGACAGTGCTGTGCTGGGAGCTGGCCCAGTGCTAACTCAGCAAGAACACCTCTTGCTACAGCTCAGCCCATCATAACCTGTTCAATGTGCAAATCACAGAATCATCTAGGTTGGAAAAGACCGTCAAGATCATCGAGTCCAACCATCAACCTGACCCGAGTCCCATCACTAAACCATGTCCCTTAGAGCCACATATAGTGAAAATGTATGTGGTGTACAAATACTGTAATGTATATTTTCAGATAGAACCTATATCTGAAGTTAAATTCATATAAATGCATGGTCTATAACATCATGTTAAGATGTGCTCAGGAGCCCATGCACCATTATCTAAATGGACTTCAGCACTGCAAATCCTAAATCTCATTAAAAGCCCTGCTGGACAGAGGCTGCTGACAAGTCTTGCTGTGGTGATACAACAAGATACTGCCCCTCACTGCCTCCTCTACAAGAGTTGTTGGTCTTCCAGCACAGTGTCACTCCAGAGAGACTTCCCTGCCAACACAGGCTTCTCGTCTCAAAGCACTGACCTGTCTGCTGTGCAGATATCCAAACATTATATAAAGCAGGGCTTTCGCTCTTGCACCACGTCAATGCTTTGGAAATCTACATTTATTCTGTATTATATTAATAAGATATTTATTATGTATAAAACGTTTGTTTCTTTGTTCCATTTCTAATTCTTCTACATAGGGCATTTGGGGAGCAAATGAATGTTTGCATACACAGGGACTCCTGCTCTCCTCCGTGAGTGATAACAGCTAATTCAGAGCAATCCTTGAATGCAGTAAGAATGTTTCCACATACTTTGCTTTGTGTTTATTTGCACTGAATTTCATCTGCCAGTCACTCAGTATCATGCAGCTCCTCACAATTAATTTTAATTGCCATTAGCTGGAATAATCTTGGATCACAAGCACACACTGTCAGCTCACTGCTGTGCAGATCATTTATGAATACGTTCAATAGCTCAAGCTCCAGGTCAGATCCCTGTGCGAATACACCACTACCTCTCTTCCACTGTGCAAACAAGCTATTTACTCACACCCACTGCCTCCTGTCTTTCAGATCTGTGGGTGATCCACGGGATCCTTCTGAGATGATTTAAGAGTTGTTCAGCAGGGATCTCGTCAAACCCTTCTGGAAATCCATACGCAGCATTTCAGACAAGTCACTCTTGTCCATATAGTGGTGGCTCCTGTATGTGCTCTTACACTATTCCCTGGCTGTGAAGTCATTATAGTATTGTTTCCTACTACAACATAAATGTCAGTTTTACATTTCTAAAACAAACAAGCAGGGCTGCTATGGACTTCATCAGTAGTCATTTTACAGTTATGTGCAGAAACTGTGCAAATAAGATAACCTTCTCCAGCTGCCTGAAAATGCAACCCTGTTAAAGTCTCCTTGACCTTCACTACTAAGTCACCAGTAACTTACTTCATGTTATTTCAATTAATTTACAAATATTAGTGCCATCTGTTTTTGTATCAGGAAGCAGTCAGTGTTTTTTATTTGCACATTTACTACAAATAACTTCTTACTCACAGCCTAACTACTCTCATAACTGAAAGAAGACCATATACTCAGCTGAAGACGCTGAATACTCTGACATCAGTTCATCAAAGCAGCTACACCAGCAGGTTCCTTACCAAACTGCTATCCCCACCCAGCCTCACACCGAGTTCCTCTGACCTTCTCACACTCCTCTGACCACGAAGAACACGAACATCACCTGAACCTGATCCTACCCCATTCAAGTCAAGAGCAGTTTTTCCACCAACGCTACAGAAGAGTTCCAGAGGTACAGATGTGCTATGTGAAAGCTGTCAGCTGCTCAGCTAAAGCTCTCGGCACCTTCCAGAGCCATGCCAACATCTCTCGAACAGTTAAACAATGAACCTGGATGTTAATAACTCAAATTACCACATCTGAAAATATTACTAGAAAATACAGTTAATTTTTACTGAGTTTAATTCAACATTCAGCCTTGTCCTTCCATAATGACTTTGTAATCAAATGGCGAGTACTAAGTTCCTGTCTTCAATCAATGGTCAATATCCACCACACCAAAAAAATAACATCCCTCAATGCACTTTATCATTAGGCATCCTTTTTAAATGCGTTGTAGGCATTGTTAAGCCCTTCACCGCTGTAATACCAGATTGGTAGATCCTTATTTACTGGGTGGATAAAACTGAACAAACCCAAATGGTAAGCTTCTGTTGTCAACTCACATCTTGTTTTATCAATAGTTTCAACTGCATCTCATCAGTCACGAATATGAGCCTCTGGTTCAATGCCCAATACAAAACAACAGTTATCCTCTACAAAATGAACAGCAAAGTTTTAGGAGCTTATCACAATGATGCATATGTTTCCTGTTTTGATTTAAATATTTAAATTCACATTTCTATTTTTCAATATAGAAGAGATTTATGAACTAGATGAGAAGGCATAATGTGTATTTGACTTTTTGAAATCAATGAAATAGAGAAGCAGGCTTAATTGTGTAGCTCCTCTGATCTTCATAATTGAGACCATCCCATCTGTATTGTATCTCATATGTAACTGATGAAAGCAAATGAGTGGGAGATGAATTTATTTGATTTTCAGAACTCTTACAGCAGCTGGTCAGCAGGCTCAGTCCAGTCCTCTCTACTAAGAGTCGTTCAGGAGCAGGGAGGCTCAGATCTTTTATATCAGAAAAAGTTTGGGAGGAAAAGCAAATTATTATCCACAACCGGACAGCTGGAGGGCAGGAAAAGCGGGGAGCAACAATGAACCATTAATATGTACTCACTATTCTAATTAGTCTGCCAATGAGGAAAGAGTGGGATATGTTCTATTATCCCCTACCTCCCTCTACATATATTTTAGTAGGGTATTTATATATATCCTACTATACCTATATATATTTTAACTTGTTTCTTTTAAGCAAGGGTCAGGTAATACCGAAATAAAAACCCTGCCAAGATCTGCTGAGAAGTCTATCCTCTTCCTGCTTCTCTTCCTTCCCTGGAATGGATGCTGCCAGCATGCTAGTGCTGAGCAACAGCTGAGAGATGGACAAAGAAAGCACAANCCCCCCGGTACGTATCCTTCTGGCTCCAAGAAAAGAAATTAGAAGGATGAGTTTGCACAACTGAGCTCATCTACATGGAGGGCATCATCACCTACCTCTGTATGAAAGGAAAGAGCACAGAAAATAGCTCTTTCTACACTCAGCTGACTGCAAAATGCCTTAGCTGTGTGTTTTTTTCCCCAGTACAGAGGGTAGGAAGCCCACAGCCTTTTGCTGGGCCTGAAGAGAGCTTAAAAGCAGACTGTAGTTTTCAAAGTTGGAGATAACTTGTCCTGTATTCTCTCCAGACTGCCTTCTTGGAGCACACATACATAAAATAAACTGCACAGCGGAGGAATACTTGTCATGCCTTCCATACTGGAGCACACAAAGACTCCAAAGATTTCATTAATTCAGTTCATCCGCACTCTCAAACCTTTAGGCAGTAAGGAGTAAGCTATTTATCTTTTGGTTTCTTGTAAGGAATTCACACTAGACTCACTGCTAAATCATTTTCCCTGTATTACTAGTACAGGAAATTAACTATAAATGAACTATGAAAACAAATCATTCTGCTACAATTTTCCACTGATATTATTTTACAGTTTTAGTACATTTAGGAAAAGCAATATAGATTCAAAAAAAGTTACAACATATTTATATACTGATCCTTAAATTATGCTCTTTCCTCTTTTAACAGGCTCTACTTATAAAATATTTCTTGCTTATTCTGCAGTGCTATACTTAAGTTAGAAGCATCCTCATAACTGTGGCATCACAGCATGATTTCACAGTTAATGCTGAAGACAATTTCACTTTGAGACTGCTATTTACTGAAATCTGGGATGGGGGGATGTGATAAAAATCAGTTCCTTGTATTCTTTACTATAAAGCAAACAGTTTCTGACTGTTTATATAAATAGGGATATTAAGATATTCTCTGCTTTTTCAGTCGATAATAATTTCCTCCTTGCATACTAACTACTGTATTTCTTTGGAAAGATTAAACACCCAGGATTTATGCCTTCATGAAGGTTTGTGCTTTTCACCTGTTTGAAGAAACAAGAGATGGCATACTCTAAATATGGAATATGCAATTTTCTCCAAAAATGTTTTTAAGCAACACAGAGAGGTAATTGTAGAGAAAGAAGTTCTCCTGTGCCGCAGAAAAGGGGCAGCAAGCACCTGGCTCCCCACACTTCGCAGCAGGTGAGCTATGTGGAAAGGAGCTTATCCACCACTACAGGTTGCAGGCTGGGACTGGTGCCTACTGTTGTGCTCATCCATTTTAATACAGTTTGCCACTTAAATATTTAGGCTCAAATTCTACTGTGAGAATTTTGAGTTGAAGTCTTTACAGGGGTGAATGGGAGCAAAACGTACTTCTGTTTTTTTCTAACAGTATGATGGTAACTGCTAGAACTGGTGGAGAAACCAGGTTATTTCATGAAAAAAAAAGTCAATAAACACTTCTTTGTAATCTGCAATTTAGAAAGCAATTTTCTGTGAGAAATCCTGAAACAGGTATTTTTGCGTTAAAGCACACCTCCACTAATCCCAATGGAAAACTCTCATTTCCTTCACTAGAGGTATCATTTCACTTTTTGTTAGAACTTCTTTCAAATTAACATTTCCCTGCAGAAAACATTTAAACCACCTTTTCCCCCTCTCCCCCCCAGTAGGAATCGCTTTTTGCCAGAAGCATTTTGGTCAGACCTACAAACGAGCTGCAGACAGAAGCCATGAACAGATGTCCTCTTCGGGACCCCGCTGTGAGTTGGAAGAGGTCGCTACTCTCAGCTGCTCAGCACCACTCCCCGCTCTCCTCATTAGGCATCACCCCTACTGATGCGCGCATTGAACGGTTCGCACAAACATTTCCTACACCACCCGGCTTCAGGCTGAGCCAGTTATCTTGGTGCAGGCCAATGACGAGCAAAACAAACGTAGCTGATTTTGCTTAAAATAAACGAGGGAGCTCCTACACAAATTTTTGTGCGAGTAGATGGAGAGGATGGCAGCCTTTGGCAGGGGAAGAGCACAACTTCTGGTGATGTGGCTGATTTGGAGAAGTCTGTCTGTGGCTAAAAACCTAGCAATTCCTCCAGTACGCAATGTGGGTAGTTAGTTTGACTTTAGAGGCACCTGGCTCCAAGACATATGACTGAAGGAGCATTTGTCCCAAAAATGATAGAACAGACATTGAAAGCTACCAATGAATAACAGAATCAGAAGCAAACAATTTAGTTTGCTAACAGTGTAACATCCCACCAAAAGACACGTTCTTGTAGGTTACTTAACATCAGCACCCTCTAACAACTTTGCAGCTCTGGTGTGTATTTTGGCCTGTGTAATCTGCCCTGCACAAATCCTGTGCTGGAGCCCAAGCGCCCTCCCCAGCCAAACAAACAAGCAAACTTCCATGGTGGGAGCATTCTTTTAAGGATTCCAGAAACATTCACAGGAGTTCTCACATCTCCCTAACCACAACAAATAGTTAGTCAAGTTACCTTTGTTAAGCAAACCAATTTTCATTGCTTTCATTCAAACAGCCTTAAAATAGAAGTCTTGCCTGCTTTATTTTGTCAGATATAAAGAAAACTCAGAAACTGTATCCATTGTTCCTTAAAAGAGCTTATTAGTGAAACAAAGACCTTTTTTTTCCAGTGAGTGCTGTTTGTGCAGTTACTTCATGACATTTATTTGGATTCAGTCCCAGGGGAAAAAGGCCAAATTCAGTTTCAGCATTTGCCTACTACAGCATAAACACAGTCATTAGTTAACAGATCTTTTTTGGCGGTCTTTATGTAGCCTCCAACATCAAAGCACGTGATATTCATGAAATAATCAAAGCAACATATGTACACTGAAGCACTGTACGTACATTATTTTTTCAGTAGCCTAGCAATCTTCAGAAATGTGAAGAGGTTCTCCTAGGCCTTGAGCCAAAGCCCTTGGAAGTCGATGGAAATTTTTTTTCCTTTGACTTCAATAGATGCCGAGTCTGGCCCTTGGATAATCACTGCCATGTTAATGGCAAACTACTTTCCATTTTTGTATTAATTTCCTGCTCCGATACAGGACCGAAAGCACTGAGGAATGAAATCATTTGCCTTGTTTATACTCAGGGTAGAGAAAGCCTGGGTAACAGCAGCCAAATCCCCCCTTAGGGCTTCACGAACTCATCTTGACCACATGCCGGAAGAGTGACTGGATACTTCCTTTGCTGCAGCTCTTCCCCTTACTGTTAGGAGTGCAAATAACTGTGAATTGTCACGGTGGTTTTTCCACCGTGTCCACTAGAACTGAGAACAAGGCTGATTTCATTTCTCTGCCAACACCAAGCTGCCGGCAGTCGTTTCTCCTTTAGGAGCAGGATTCACCACAGGACTTAGGGAGATCCTAGTTACCTCATACCTGACTTTGCCTCCCATTTTTCTACACCCTGCCATGGTACTGCCTGTACTTTCAGCTCCTGTGCAATATCACAGCTCCTTTCCAGATCCTTCCCAGCCAACCCCCACCCCCCCACAACACTATAAAGTAACGGATTTTCCTATCCCTCCCAACACAAATGAGCTGGCAGGGATGACATCATTTGACGTGAGTCAGGTACCGGGAATAACCTTTTCCTGCTCTTACATCAGAGGGTGCATCCGTCCCTCAGCTCTTGCTCTGCGTCTGCTCCTGGGCACTGCCAAGGAGATTTGGCTTTCGAGCAGTGCAGAAGTATATCTGTAACCTGAGGGGACTTCCCTTTACTGAGATTCTGTGCTATCGAATTCATTTTCAGCTACTTAGGGACAAAAGAAAAACACAACAAGGCTTGTTAAAGCCGCTGAAAGAAGGACCCTGAAAGAACAGTTTTTTACAGAGGTTAACTTTGTTGATTAGGTGCTGCTTTAATAACTATTAACTACTCTCGATCACAAGAAAACTGGTAAGACAGCAGAAAAAAACATGGATGTGAAAATTAGAGGATAATGGGTGGCAGAAGGATTTAGGGGTGACATTTGCAAAGGCACCAGTATGACTGACCCCTCTTAATGTCACTGTTGTACATTAAGAAAGGTGACTTTTATAATGCTAGGAGTCTAGTTCAGAAGATCGAATGCACATTTGATGGCATATCAGAAAAAACTACACGCTAGCACTGAGTTGTTAAGTGATAGCAGTGATAGGTTTAAGATTTGAAAGGTTAAATTCAGTTTTGTAATACTAGAAAAGAAAGACAACTCTTCTGACTGGAAAAAAACCAAAAACAACAAAAAGCAAGCACACACATGGAGAGACACACACATGGTAACTTGGAAAGGGAAGGTGGCCTGGTAAAGGTTTTATTTTGAACTGCTGGTCAGTCACTTCAGCTGTTTGAGAAGAAACCTCACTTTTGCCCCCTGTCTGTTCAAACACTGCATCAGGGCTGGTCCTTCCCAGTGTGTATGCACCAGGCCGATGCAACCAAGCGTGGATCTTGGTCATAGTCTCTCCTGCGCTGCCATGCTACAAATAACAAAGGAGGTGAGGATTAAAGCAAGGTGTGGAAAACAAGACTAATATTTAATAAAGCTCTAAATTTCACTGCCTGAAATGATTGTGAATACGTGGCCCGATTTAATTAAATGAAATCTATTTTGATGAAAGAAATTTGTACTGCTTACTTGCAAAAAGGTGCAGTAGACAAGATTTGCTGAACTTGAAAAAGGTGGCAGAGTTGGCTTGGGAGAGACATGTATCTTTAAGCAGAGTGAAACCTAAAACTAAAACCCCATAAGGACCCATGATAAGAAGTTTATTGTCAGCTGAGTGAAAACAGAGTTCTGAAAAAGAGAGTGAGAGTGCGAGGGGTTGAGCGCCTGGGCAAAGGACTGCAACAATGCTTGAATTTTACAAGAAGCAACTTATGGAATATAAAGAAGGTATTCAAAAACATAAAATACATGAAGGTCAAATGGCAAATTATAATGAATTTTAAAATAAAATAACTTTAAGACATACTCGAAGACTGAAAATAAAATGAATTTAGTAGAACTATTAAAGACAAGTTCCAAATCCCAATGAAGTTGGTGGAAAGACAATCACTGACTCCTACAGAGTTGGACTGGGACCAAAGAGAACAACAAAGAAATTTCCAATGACTGAAAAAGAATCAAGAAAATCTCGGTGGTTTCTTCACATCTGTGTTTGATAACAAAGAACACTGGCAACGTTCATGAAGGATGTGTTTGTGGGTACTAACGAGGACAAAGTAAAAGAATCTGTGTAGCAACCAAGTACAGGAACAAAATGAAGAAAGATAAAAAGTAGCAATGGATTACATGCCGAGATGACGCTCAGCATTGTGCGAGTTTGTGCACTAATATTTGTCATGCTATGTTGAGGAAAGCCTTAGAAATAGGTACTTCATAGCATTTCTGAGCGCACTGTGCATCTCATAATTAAATGTCAGTAGCTAAAAATCAAATAGAAGGCTAATTTATGGCTTTTTTTAATTTATTTTTTACCTACTTTGTATTTTTAAAGGACTAATACATATTTTGGCAAGAAATTAGTAAATTAAAATTATGCTTTTAGCTATTACTTTCAGAAAGACTTCCTTCACAGAAAAAACAAGCCATAACATGATTTGTGATGAGACAAAGGATCTGAGCTGAAGGTCTGGACACCTCCTTGTTTCTGGTCACTTTTTATTTTAAAAGAAAACAAAAAACATAAGAAAAATCAGCAAGCTAAAATATTTCTGAATATGAAATACTGTGTGTGATATAGGCACAGAGCACACTCACTAGATTTAAATATTTCATTATCACAAGGAGTTTAGGCATGCCTGAACAAAATTCGCTGTATCTTTGTGTATGAACATGCCCGCTGGCAATCTACACTTCTTTGCCTTAACACATCTTTAGGAATTACAGTGAACTGTAGACGTATAATTTCATAGGCTATCACCTTAACCATCCTTTCCTATGCTCCTTTTTTGTTCCTGCAGGACATTGTCCCAGACAAATGCGAAAGTCTGGACTGGTGGATACCACTTGCAGTGTAACAGCAAATTCCTAAATTTGTTTTGTACTGTACTTTGCTGTTAATTGTCCTTTACCTGCTATGCCTGTTCCAGTTGAAGAGGTTGGTTAGACAGAACAGACCCCAGTAAAGCACGTTCATGCAGCGTAGTGAAGGAAATAGAGTGGTATTTTCAAAGACAGATGCTAACTCTGTTTAGCAGAATAGCATCAGGATGTTATTCATCTGGGTAAAACAGAGAAGTACTGACTATTCAGAAACATAAACATGCAGTGCGATGTTTTACTCCGTGAGCCCAAACTGACTGCAACTCTTCCATCAGTCAGTCCCTGTGAAACTGCTAATCTCATGACCCAGCTGTGAACTGTTCCCTTCAAAAGCAATTCCTCTGGGCATTGGGCTTCTGATTATCCAAGAGAGCCAGATGCAAGCAGAAGACCTGTACCACATATTTTAGGTGCTATTGAAATGCAAATACATATAAGGTATATTCCTTCTACTTCTCCTGGAGACACATATTTCAAGTTGTTTCATTTGCAATGCAAATTTATTATGGGAAAATATTGTGCTCTGAAGCCACAAAGAGGTAGCTTACTCTCAAAGGCCTACAGACTTTATCCTGATTTCTGCCCCCCAAGAACAAGAAAATTTTCCACCTCTGTGGTTTCGTAGGTAGGCTTGCAATAGTGCCCTGCGGTACAAGCTCCAATGCTTCAGTCTGAGCTCTTTTAAATGTCCAAAAAGATGTAGCCTCCTGCTTTTCATCATTTCCTCTGGGAGATGAGTTCTACTATGTCAGAGCTTTTCTCCCTGTTCTGTAATACGTAGCCCCTACTGATATTTAATGATATAAACCACAACAGATGGCTGGCACAGCACTGTGCTAAACTAACAGCAACTCTTTTAGGCACTTAGAAGCTTCAAAAAATCTTAGGGGAATGCTCTCGTATGGATTGCTATTAACATAAAATAGATATTTTTGTCCCACTTGAAACGTGTTTTACCTGTCACTGTTACAGAAGAAAGAGCAGCAAAGATTTTTATCAATAACCAGAGTCGAGGAAAACATCCTCCCTACATATAAATTGAGTTTTATTCGTGCAAGTAATAATATTTTAGTCTGATTTCACAAAAACAAACAAACAAAAACCAAACAAACAAACAAAAAAACCCACCACCAAAACCAACCAACCAACAAAACATTTTGTACATATTGGTTCTTTCAAGAAAAGGCAAAGTAATAGGTGATACTGTTTCATGGTGCTGCTTGTTGTCCTGGCTGCAAATTCCTTAGGGAAGGGACCTGAGCATCCAGGTTTGGGGTCCTGACAGGGAGCACCAGTCCAGCGTCCAGTCCATTCTAGCCAACTGCACAATTTGACAGGTGATGGGCAAAGAAGTGGAGCTGGATGCCTGAACGACTGAAGAGGCACATCGCTAAATCTGACCTTGAGACAAAAGCCTCCAACACATCTGCTGTATCAAGGGGAGGTGAAGTTCAATGTCCCCCAAATCCTTCTCTTGAACTCTAACACTAACCTCTGAAATGTATTTTAAGTTTCCAACTCCATCTGATTTCAACAGCATTTAGGTACCTAAATACATCTCTGTACCTGTCTGGCAACAACATGAGCTACTCAATTTACCAATTTAAACTCTGAGCCAAGAGTCATTTTTGATTCTTTGTCCTCTCAGCCTGTCCTTTCTGTTCCCCGTCTAATCTCTCCCCAGTCCTTCCAAAACCCAGAAGTTTTACTTTATTTAGACCAGAGCTACCAAAAATCAAGTATGGTATTTTAAAATCCTTTCATTTTGCTCCTCACATTTCACTGGCTGTGAAATAGGACAGTGATGTATTATGTGCCTTGGTTAACGATGTTCCAGCCTGCACCGCTGCAGTGCTTCCAACAACCCGTCACTGTGCCGCCTCGGCTCAATCCATTTTATGAAATGCTACTGTATTTCCTTACATGAAAAACAAACAATGCCCCTGAGCTGTGCACTGATCCCCAACAGCGATGCTGGGGAAACTAATAACGCCAAAGCTCGAGCTCCGGGAGCGTGAGCCGGAGTCTTTGTCATAACGGGGTCTGGAGAGCTGCTGATTTCGGAGAAAAAGTGTATTAAATAGGCTTTTATAGCTTGAAGAGGGGGGCTTCTGTGAGATTTTAATGAACAGACATTAGGGCTCAGACTGTAAATAAGTCACTTGGAGGACTGGTATGTACACACACTAGTGTAACATTCCTGTTGATTTTATTTCCTGCGATTACAGCCCCTTGGTGCAATGACAGCTAAGAGGTACCAGGGCAGGGGCTGGCCTGGCAACGCCCCTGCCCCGAGGTAGGAGCTCTCATCTATGCAAGCTCAGTGCACAGAAAAGGATGGGCTGAACCCAAGCAAACACAAGTTTTAAAAAAATAAATATTGCAATATTTTAATGCCTTTTAAAAAAACAAACAAAAAAAACAACTCACAATGTTTATAAAAGGGAATATGAAACGCTAGGCTTCATTTATGTACGGCTGCACTTTGTAAATCTACCGCCTCTCCTTTTTCCCCCCACTCCTCTCCAAGTCAGGTGCCTTTTGTTTCTCTCAGCCAGAAGGTCATGTAGGTAGGGAGTAAGAAAGTTCCCTTCTATACAAATTCCTTTTTCAATTCAAAATTTCAAAAAAGTAGCAAATGTTGCTACAGAAGAGGTCAGTTCCCAAGTCCACACCAGAGGCTAGAAGACCACTGGGTCTGAGCCTTCTCCTTTGAGCCCTTCTTCTCCAAAGCTGCCAGCTGGGCTGGAAAAAACATTCCTGAAAAGAGTGGGTAAAGCTGGTATATCGTTATACTTTGATGGGCTCTCCCTCCTTTTTAGTGTTTGCCAAAGCAGAAAATCTAGGTCATGGAGAATCACGGAGAAATACCCAAATCAAATAGCAAACTGCATTGGCAAGAGAATCCAGAAATGACAGGGGAAGAAGGTGCAGCTTTAAGATGTTTATCAGTCGTTTTTTATGATTTTTCTTGGTCCTTGGGACACTAAGTGCGGAAAAAACAGGAGGGCAGAGATTTGTAACAGAAACAGCGATAGAGCAGTAAATACATAGTTAGGAGGTTATACTAGGTACTTTTTACAGTACTTTTCCAAAATATGGATTTTTATGTGTTCAGCTCTGTGACCTATTTTTGGTAGTTGAATTCAATAGGAATTTTGCCAGCGATGTCTGACTGAGTGGGGCCTGACTGCAGCTTTGCCATGGCATATCAAAGTCCAATTTTCTAAAGTACAGTTCCTTGGGATACCAAGACCCAAGTAGCCTGAAGTTGTCTTCCTGTACTGTTGTTTAATTGCTTTTTGCCACTGACTTCTAGCACCTACCTGTTTATCTATAAAAAAAACATCGCAGAACTCATTCAGTATCTTTGAATCAGCAAGAGCTCTCACTGCCAAATCTTCAGAGAACTCTAAAAACAGCCCATACTCAACGGGAGCTACACACCAGCTGGGAAGTTTCTTTTTGCCTTCCTATCGCCAAAGGTAGGTTCAGTGCTACAAAATATTTAGCCTCTTTCATTTTTATGTTCTCAGTAAACATTAACAGATGTCAGCACCCATCTACCCTTAATCTAAAAATAAAACACATTCACACACTACAAAAACTCTTTGCTATTACCATGATGTAAAATGGCCTTGGCCTTCAAAAGCTTCAATCTGCAGTTGAATGCGGTGTTATTTAATTTTAAAGCTAGCTTAAAAAAGAATGAGCAACAGTAAGTATTTAGCTTTTTGAGGGGGAGAGGGGGGCAGGGAGGGAGACAGATATTTTCATTTGCAGATCAGAAAGTGCTTTAAAAAGCAAGGAAAGTATCGTTATCTTGGTTGCACACAAAAAAGGGAGGTTGTTCTCCTAGAGATTCCCATGCGGAGCCAGCACTGGAGTACAACCTCACGCAGGTCTCAGTGGTGGTGAGGTTGCACTCAGCTGCCTGCAAACCAGACAAACGCTCACCTGGGACTTTTGCGTCTGCACACCTTCCATGAAAATCTATACTGTTCATGATGCCAAGTCACCGACGTGACTAACTCCCCTTGTTCCTGCTGATTTCAGTAGAACCTGAAGACCATTCAAGACATGCTTAGCATGCTGCACAGCAGGGCTGCTTTTTAAGAGAAGAAAACAGGGGTCCTGAAAGTGCAGAATAAAGTACCTTTTTTCCATTTTAAACAAGGAAGAACATAGTGAAACTAAGATTTTAAAGAATAAAAATAATGTTCTTCAGTAACATGCAAGAATCACAGGTAAATTGCAAATCTTTAAGAACTAAGGATTGTTCTGGACACAGAAGATGTGAGCTGAAGAATCCTCATTGGAGAAAATTCAGCATCATTACCTGAAGCTACACTTAAGAGAAACACAACCTTCTCCAGTTGGTAGTACTAGCCTGGCTTTAGTGGTCGCTTTGATGTTAGTAAACGTGCGCTGTATTAGAGAATTCAGAATAAAATGGCTGCTTGGATCCTTGATGAGCTATTATTCATAAGCAAATGGGGAGGTCACTGTGAGGACATGATGGGCGTAGCTGAAGTTAAGCATAGCAAAACAGAGTTCGGTTTCTAATTTGGGCAACCAAGCAATTACTTCTCCCTGACCAACCTGGAAACCAAACACATGAGTTCGCCTTTTCCTTTTATTGCCCACAGAGCTTAGTCACGCTTTTTGTTTATCATATCATCACCACATAATTGCTTACAAATCTTCAAAATGAGCCTTTGATACTTTGACAGAATTCAATATGGAAATGGTAACAAAAATGTTTTCGAGTTGCTGTCTTCATCCAAACTAAACAAAATGTAACCTCGCTTTAAAGCCTTAATTTTTCCTTAATGCTAATGCAAAATTCCTTTTCAAATCATTGTGTTTCCCAGGCAGACTGCTTTTACACATTCAACTGCTGTATCCTTTGAGCGCATGACGAGCAGCGACAAGCCAGGAGGCAGGTTACCCTACACTCAGAACCTGATTTCAGCACTGGTGACTGCAGGCTGCAGACAGGCGTGATGCTAAATGAACCACAGTCTATATAATAAGCGTATCATTCATTTATTCCAGAGCCCTGAAAAATCACGTTTGCTAAGGGAAGGTAAGAGTTTGAAAGTTAGAGACAAGTTTGGAGGAGAAAGAGGACAGAAAGGAAAGAAGCAAAGCATGCTCTTGGGTCAGAAGAGCACAACCACTCGCGCCTGTTGGGTCTGGCTAATTCATTTCGTGGTGCGCACGCAGCCAACTCGTGCTACATCTGGTCTTTGCTGCCTGCTGTGATGATAAATACTGAGCCCATTACTGTGGATGGCTTTATGGATGCATTTCCCACCTACACATCAGCTCCTAGGTACATGTACAGTTTTTGGCCGACTTTGCACCACTTGCTGACAATGCAAAAAAAGGTATCGGTAATTCACTTCCTAGGATCCACGTCACTTGTCTACTCCTTAAGTTCCCAGTGCTGACTACCAAGGTATATGACTCCGATGAGGACAGGAGCTACTCTTCTCTCAGAAAGCAGGCTGACATGGTTTCTAGCTCTCCTACTAACTAGCCACTTCAGGTTCAGGCCCTTGCTATAAGCGACATCACACCAGAAAGAAAGCAGCAGACTGACCTGAAGCATCACACTGGCTCTGTGAAATTGTCACTGGGACAAAAATGGCCCGCAGCCTGCAGCCATCGTTTTGCTGGGGCGCACCTGAACAAGGCCAATGCTTCATTTTGCATCTAGAGGTGGCACTTCCTTGGCACTTCCTATGCAAAATGGAGATAACTGCTAACAGGAGACAGCGAGGTGGTGCTCAGCCCCCCGTCCCTCCTGCACACTCCCAGGTGCCCCACCTTCAGTGGCCATTGAGAATCGAAACTCCTTTGAAAATCCAAGCCACCGGGCACAGGAATGACATTTATTGCCTTTCTATTTCTGATCTCACTTATTTTCTACCATTGTATGACTTGCTTCCAGTCTAATAATACCTATGTTAAAATCCCTTACGGCCTGGAGTTCATAAACATTGGACAGATATTGTCCAAAGATCTTTGCAAAATATGCAAAAAAAAAAGGGGGGGGGGGGGGAAAAAAAAAAAAAAAAAGACAACAAAGACCAAAACACCACCACCACCACCACCAAACCAAAAAACCTGAACTCTCCACAGCCTGACTTGCTGGTAGAAACAGTTAACTATTACCATCTGACCAACTGTTGGTATCCTGCTGATGTGCATATTTGATTTTCCTGGCATTAAGCGAATTTAAATGTTCTGGGCACGGAATCAACATTCTGGTAATTTTCTTATACTTTGGCTTTCCCAAGGACAAAGGCAAAAAAACAGAGAAAGCCTTCCATGCGCAGATTCACTCCAGATTTGATTCAATAGGTTCAGTTGGTATTAATGTGAGTAAAAAACAGGAAACCTTCTCATATTGGTATTGCAATACACACTTCTCTTTTTTGTAATGTTACTTTCATCCTGCATCAGATAAAAATTTACTGAAATTCTGAAATATTGAAAATATTTTCAGAGAACTTGATTAATCAGAAAAAAAAAAACAGAAAGTAAAATTTACCCCAAGATAAATACAGCATTCCTCATCCCAAGAAGTGAAAACATGGTTTACCTAGGCCTGCAGAACTAAAGCTTTACAAACGAAAGGGATGTTTGCATCTTTTAATGTCTCTCTTATAAACATCCTTTCCTAATACTGTCAAAACACATAACAGACCCCATCTTTAAATTAACTTGTCGGCATTTGTGAGATGCTAAGCTAAAGAGAAAAATACAGAAGCTGTATGTGGCCACATACACAGATTTTGTATATTCATGACGTTTTCTTTTGCTGTGTTGACTACCTCAGTCCTTCATTACCATTAACCACAAGAGATGCACCTGTAGCAACTCAGAGCCTGGAAATCAAGCCTTTAAACATCAACTTCAATTAACATGCCTCTGTGTCACCTGATGTACCTCTGAGGTGGAAAAAAGTGGATATGAAAGTGTGTTTGTTTTACTTTGACATGCCTTGCAATAAGAAATTTCATTCAATATTTATCTAAGGATTTCAGTAGTAAGTACAGAGTTTGTGGCAGTTCAGGGAATGTTTTCACAGCGCTGTTGTTCCTGCGCTTGTAAAGTTTCCCTTATGATTGAATGTTCGGGGCTGGTAAAACCCTGTGTCTCTTTACTGCTCACAGATGTGTCAGAAAGAAATTTAGTAAATGCCTGGTTTTTATTACTGCTTTGCTGATCCTTTTTTCTGTGGACATTCCAAAATGCAAGTTAAATCCGATGGTGAATGTATCTTCCAGATATTCACATTAAAGGACGTAATTCATGTAACATAAAACATGCAACCATAACAAAGCTCTAAGATTTAAAAACAGATTTTTTGGAAGCAAGATCTTATTTCATCCCTCACAAATGTTCCCAATTCAGTTCCTGACATAAATACATATGTGTGTACGTATGGTTTTTATATATATTTACTTTACAAAAATACATGCAGATAAAGGTAGCTATCTGCAAAAGGTACCAACATGTTCTGCCAGGTAGATGCAGGTGTAACCGACTCCCTCTGCAGGAGTGTTTTACAAAGCTGCACATCGAGACTAAAATCTACTCCAGTGTTTTGTTCATTTACTGACTTTGAATCACTTGTGTAGGGGCCCCTGATGTTTTACGGCATCACAGTCAAACCTCAGAACTATCAGTATGATAGAAGAACACCTCTTTGTACAGCCTCCCTGGCCTGCGCAAACCATCTACAGCATTAACCCCATACACAGTCCCTCAAACCCCGATGCACACAAACCAGACTGAAAGGTAGTACGGAAATGAAGGTGTATTGAACACTGAGATCACAATCTGATAAAAGGTACCTGTATTGGCTGGGATTAAAATAAAACGGGATTAAGAATTTGTGTTTACCTACTCATTAACTTTATGAATAACAAAACAATTCATGGCACCATATGTGGACAGCTTTTTACATGTACCAAGGGTAATTCCCATCGACTTCAACAGTATAGTGAAATAAAGATTAAGGGGTCAAAATCTTCATTTGCAATTATATCAATAGTTTACTTATTAATATGCTCTTTTACTTTCTTCCACTCCTTTATAAAGTTATAAGTTTCAAAATGTTTCAAAGTAGGGATTCCCTATTGTTATCTTTTTAAAATATAGCCTAGCACAGTGGGAAACTCTGTTTGGGTGAGGGAAAGAGGACAACAGCATAAAGCATTTATCTATATATGTAACAAAAGCAAGACAACCGAAGTTTAACGTGCTGTATTTGCTATAACACCAAAACTGGTAGAAAAATGTTTTAACTATACAGCAGTCCAATACAACTCTACAGGCTCTCAATCTTTTATATAACTGAGATGATATAAATTTGCTCTAAACATTGTAATGTGTTTCATCTAATAAAGTGCAGATAAGATTGAAACTAAAAAACATACATACGTGCTAGTCTGAATGGAGGTATGTTAGATATACCACAGAGCAACACTACAATCAGCATCTTGATTTTATAACTTTGGTCTGCTTTTGCACACATATAATCAGTTATTTATGTTACCAAAATGGACTTTCCTGTGATATATGACTAATAAACACTGATGTTCAAGCACCTGCAAAAGAAACGTTGCTGCTTTGTAGTCTCTGCCATGAACATTTCACCTTCTATCATCTGAAATGATCTTAAATTCTTCTCATCAAAGTGCATCTTATTGAGAAGAGGAACCTACTTTAGTAGATTAAACACGTTACAACATTCCCTCTATTTAATCTTCCTGCTTTTCCCTCTGAAAAGGATGCTGTCACATATGAATATACTGTGCCTTGATGCGACTTCTGCCATGAAGCAAACTGCGTATTCCACTCGTGCTTCTCCTTTGTTGTGGTTCACTGTCTTTTAAAATGATCTTTTCAGCTGCACTGGAATTAATTCTCATCCATCATACTACAGACCCAAATAATATATTTAATGAAAACAAAGCTTAATTTCATAGATTTTGTTCAACTGAAACAAATCACTTTGATGCCTGCGCTGTGATTAACCAGATGACAATGCAGATACTGAACATCTACAAAGGTGCCAGAGGGGGAGAGGAGCAGCATCTCCTTCCATCTCTCAGGAAAACTTGCCTTGTCGGTATTACAGAAAGAATTTAACGTTAACCATACTGATGTAAACACTATTTGTGTAGTGCTAGCATAAGATAGAGCTGTCCTATCTTATTGAGTCTCCGTGACCGAGTACCTGCTTCTTTCTTACTGTCCTATAAACAAAACAGCTGTGAATACATCAACCGTTATGAGATGAGATTCACCATATACGAAAAAAATGCTGCAGCAGTTCAGTATTAACTAGTTCTGACACAAATTACATGTGGCATGCACCATCTGGTTTCCTCGCAAAAAAAAAAAAAGCAAGGAGTAGTCTGGAAGACTGCACCTCCTTTCGTGCCTGAGTCTGATCAGAGAAAAGCAAGCTCGAGCAGTAGAGATTTGCTGCAGGTAATGGTAGCAGGGTATAAAAAATGGCAGCTGTCAGAGGGATCCTGAACTCATTTCAAAAGGCGCAGTAACATAAGGACCTTTGCTAATTAAATATTCTATAAAGCAAAGGAAAAGTATAGGACAAATAATAAATCACCCAGCTCCTTAGAAGTTGCTGTGCTTTGAAAAAAAATGGTGATTTTTATGTGAGGAAAAATATTTCAAAGTAAGTATTCAGTGTAAAGCCATATGCAGAAAGCATTTCTGTATTGTGTAAACTTGAGCGAGTTCTTCTGTTCTGCACCTTTGGGACCCAATTTGGCACCATTTGACCTGAGAGGAGTTTTAATGAAAAGCATATCAAGCCCAAGTGCAGGACTTTTTGATGTTAGCACCACACATCACTAAAGAAACCAATACTTTTAAAGCGTATTACACCTCCTCAGATACGGTGTCTGTCTGGTAGGAGCAGCTTACTCAAGACAGTAGCATAAAAGTTTGAAAATGTGGCCATGAACTCTTGTAGTTCTCATGCTTGCAAAGAGTGCCCATGAAGCCACACACTAAACTTCAGACTGGGGAAAAAGACTGTCAGTATGCTTATTTTATGGTAAAAGTACACCTCATTACAAAATGCCAAGTGTTGAATATGAATACACACTGCTATTTCTCCAACTTCATAACACCGGTTTTCCTTGATTACATGAACTTTGTGATTCTTCACAGTTGATGGTCAAGGTAAATTCACTGAGTTTTCTTATGGTCTATGTTTTAAGGCTGGAAAGCATCACTAAAATTAAAGAATACGACCTCTTGCAGATATGGATCTTGGAATTTCACTCACTGATTGCCCACCTCTGATTCTTTCTTGAGTTTTTCTACAGCGTTGGGTGATCTGGTCTGTCATCATCTCTCACTCTTTTGATTCTGTACTTTTCTAGTGGGTGACAATTTGAGCAGGAAATTTCATTTTTTCCCCTCTAAGTGCAAAACTAAGTTCAAGAGAAGCTCTGTATCGAAGTTTCAACGTGTGATTTCTTTTCAAAGACGAAAAGTCGAAAAACTGAAAATGTATGTGCCAAAGTCTGTTTCTTTCTTTTGAACAAGGAAAACAGACATTGTCAAAAAACCTTGTTTCTCAGATTGGCAAGACATCACATGATGTCCACCTAGAGCAACAGAGGTGTCTCATGGCAAAAGCAGTTCAGATGGTCAAACCCCTCAGCCTTCCAGGATGCTCTTTAGCTGAAACACATTCCCTGCAATGCACTGCAGACACCTGAGCATGCACGCCTACATCACAGAAATCTGCAAGTACAGAACACTGTAGGGCTCTTAATCCAGTAGGGAACCTGGTGAAGAGGTGAAATGAAGGTGTGTGCCTTCCAAACTGCAATTAGATAATGCAGTAGCTCACATGCACCCCAGTGTATACTCAGCTGACCTCGAGAGACAGTTTAAATGGTACTTAAGCAGCAGGCAGCACTGTGTGATCACCAGAATTCTAGACTGATTACTCAAATTATAATTAAGCACTTCAGCCAAAATGTACTTTTACAAAAGTAAAATATACATCACAAAATGTATTTTTACAAAAATATTTTTTCTGTTAAACAAAAAGCACCACACTAACTCTGTTGTACAAAATTCTTAACTAGCTTTTGAAAATAAATGTAGAAAATAATGAAAACTGTAAACAGAACTCTCCCAGCTTAACTACTTACACATTTCTAACCAGCATGCAGCCCTAGCTGGTGCAAAATACAGGTCACTGAAGTTTGCTGGCTATATAGGTGCTACTGTTCTTAAGCGTGACATCACCTAACTTGCTACTTGTGCTCCTACTTCTGATCTTAGAAGCAAGGTCATGATCCTACAACCTTTAAGTTAATTGGCAGTTTTTCCACACACTTTGATGTGAGCTGAAGTGGGGCTCAAAGCAATCATTGATATGCTTAAGTTCCTTCAAATCCAAGTGACTGAAGGAAGGGCTAAAATACTTCAGAGGGGAAGATGGCAGAAGCTCTGGCCTTTTGAGCCATGGTTTAAAAATGGAAATTCTCACTTCCTGAAGCAACTCCCATTCCCTGCGTATCTGGAGACTTTGCCAATGTAAGTGAATTAATTAAACTTTCACTCTCATTCTTCTCTTTTGATTGTAAGACATTTATAAAAGATCAGAGTTTGTGCTATGAAAATGTATATGTAACAATATTCAGTGGAAAATGCTCAGTGTCATAGCTCCTCAGTATTTTTTTAACAACCTGTTCTTTATGGACAAGTAGTTACTCCATTTAGAAAAAAAACATTACCAGAGAACAACTGGGAGAAATGCCAGATTATGTACAAGCACACAGATGAGTGCTTTCATGGGAAAACAATGGAGAAAGATGTCATATTTGGCTTAGGAAGAAGTGACAGCTATTGATATAATCACATTAAATGCAGAATTTCTATCTTCATATCAGTAACAATTTTTGTTCTTATCTGTTTTAGTCTTTCCAGTCTTTCTGCGTTGTTTCTCTTTGAAGAAGCTGTTGAAGGAACCTCCTATTTTCAGCAAAATACTAATTTCATTGTAAAATAATAGATCTTTGTGAACTTTATGAACCCCAAAACTCATCTCATGAAATTTTTTGTCATAATTTCTGTAAAATTACACTAATTGCAGGTAATCAGATGACTTAATTCTGCAACAGCTCCATGAATCTGATACAGTTGTTACAACTCTGAGAGGTGCACCATGACCAAGTGTCTCTTTGAGCAAGTGGCATTTAATTCAGAGACCAACTAGCAGTGAGAATGAACTGAGACAGGAAAACAAACTGAAACATCCTACCAGATATTATGTCCCCTTGCACACACAACACCGATATGACAACTGTGAAAGCATCTAAAGAACTAGTAATGATTTTTATAATTGTCTTCTATCAGAAAGTCATTGACTTATGTCTGTCTATGCCTCATAAAGGAAAGCTGCTTAATGAAAGATGCTGCAAGTGTGAAAGGAAGGATCCTTTTCCACCTCTGAAAAAGTCAGCAATTCTCTTTACCAACAACGAGGACTGCCAACTGCCATCTCTTTATGATAAACGACGGGCAAAACAGAAGTCTATGTCCATGTTGAAATGTGAAGTCCTTTTGTTACTTTCTGCCACAACATGGGGAAATTCTCTGGAGAATATGAATGTTTGGTTGGTTGTCATCAAATAACACATTTTAAAGAAATAATACTGTGACATGAAGTCTCGTGTGGATTCTGCGTGCTTCCCTGCAATACCAACACCTTCTCCCTTCTCAGCTACTTCCCAGTCATCCCAGCCTGCCTGACTTCTCATACTTTCCTTTGGGCACATCCCGTTCCAACCTGCCTTAGAAGATGTCTGCCAAGTAACACTGCATGCCTTGGTCTACTTCTCAGACCTGTGCGCGAGTCCGCCAGCAGATTCAAACCACTGAATGGCAGGTGCATGGAAGTACTTATTGAGGTTTTTGGATTCTCTCTCCCAATTTTATATTTATCATCAGCTACACTGACAATAGAGCAAAGAGGGTTATCAGCCTTGACCTGAATGCTGTTGAGCCAGTTGCAAAGAACAAATTGGTCTCAAATAAACACGGAAAGCAACAAGCAGAACAAAGGAAACGTCCCATCACCCATTTTACAGACAGGGATCGGATACACCCATATGATAAAGACCAGGCCTAGAGGTGGACTTAGGCCTTGCCAAACCCAATGTCTGAGCCCCCAACCTTTACTTATGCAGCCTCCCCATTCAGCGAGAGATGGGTGACTCTGACTGGCACTGCTGCTGGCCATGTCTGGAGATGCTGTAACCAGCCGAATGCAGCAGACTTGAGCACGGGCTGCATCCCCCCCCCAGTACAGCCTTAGGCATCTAGCAGATGCTGGGAACCACCGAGCTGCTCTCAAGGTTCCCTGCCTGTGACACAGGAAGATGCCTGTATTTGGCTGCGAATTTAAGCGATTTACTGTGACAAATAGCATAGGGAAGGAGTCCCCACCCAAGTCGTCCGAGCTTTCCTGCTGCCTAGAACTCATCACCATTCCTCCTTTCACACCAAAGCAGCAGCAACTTTCTTATTTCTGTTATTGATTTCTTTCTAAGTAGCCTTCACCATCACTTTCACTACGAGGGATCCAGTCCTTTGACTAAAACATGATTAAGACTTTGTCATTGCAGAATGAGAGAAATTACACATGGACCCTTGCGGATTTCTCAAATGCACTTACAGCTCTAATCACACCGTTTCCCCTAATCTGTACTGCCATGTGAGATTTATCAGTGACTTCCTAACTCCTATATAACAGTGCTGACTGCTGAAAAGGAGTAAAGGGCTGGAAGGAAATCTCATGAGTCCTGCATAAATGAACGGGACACATGGGACACTGCTGCTTTTCAGCAGTCAACACTATAATATGTAACTTATTGGCACATAAAGCAAGCTTCTGAAGTCATTTAGCCCTGATTTCACTGCAGTGATCTGATCTTTGGGAATCTGATGTTTTTGTCCTGGCAAATTGTCTAGTCCTGGAGATAAGGAAGTTAAAAATTTCTAGCCATACGTGGATTTTAGGACATGCGGTTAGAGTCCTCTGCTTTTACACGCTAAGCAGGATTTATACATATAGAGACAAAAGGCTACGGCAGTCATGATACAACTGTCCTTGTAAAAGTTGGAAGCCTCTTAAAAATAAAGTCACAGTTGTTTTAAAAGTAAAACAAACAAACAACAACAACAAAAAAAACCCCTAACTATACATGAAGACCTCTGTTCAACAAGCTACTTCAGGAGAATATAAATCTTAAGCAATAGTACTTCCAACTGAAGTGGACAGTAATCATTTAAACTTAAACGTTGCATGCACTTAAGTACCTTGCTGAATTAAAGCCAAGTGTGCAACATTAAATTTGGTAACAGTCTTTTTCAAACATAATGTTTCTACAATAAGCAAATAACCTCGAAACATGCTACAGCTTTAGGTAGCACTTCCAGAGAACGTAGCCCACTCTAGTGCAGGTCTGCAGAGTCCAGTGAGTTAAAGCAGCATAACTAAACCAGTGTGTAATTGTCCAGCTCTGGTTCAGTCAGACTCACAAACAAATGCCAAACAGTTCTATATTCTCCTAATGCCTGCTCTCTACCTCTGCTAAATTTTGCCATTTGCTTGCACTTTATTACATAAAGGGGAAGTCTTTAAAGAAGAGCATCTCTCCTTTAGATTAAGGGTTAAATCAGTTATTGCTGCCCAGTTCCTGGTGTTTTTCAGAGCCAGCTCTGGAAATGTACTGCCTTTTTCTCCTGCATGCTTGTAGCCCTATTGACATTAATGAGACTTACGCACAGGAAGGTAGAGTGAAAACAATGTTTGAAATGGCTGACTGATTTTTAAGCGCCACTGTATTGCAACATCATCATTAACACCAAGCAAAGAGCCTGGCAATTTTACTTTGATGGATTGTTGTAAAGGTGCCCACAACTGTAGCACACGGCAAGTTTGCCGTTCTCTTATTTCCTTGCTTCCCCTTTGCTTTTTCATTCCCCTTCTTTGAAGATACTATCTGTGTGGTTGCAGTGAGTCACGATAGGTACAGCCTACAGCACTCACTATGGACATGGGCTGCATGTGCTGCCTGGCGCAGTCTGAGAGGACCAGGACAGATTTGAGGCACTTGCAGCTATGGATTTTTTTTTTTTTTTTTTTACTACAGTTAATGTTTGAAAATCTACAAAACCAAACCAAACCAAAACAACAAAACACCACTTAGGTAGGTATGTATATGTATGCATTGGTACAGAATTATCCTTTCATTTCATTCTACCTAATTTTTGAGCTTTACTGGAACGATAGCCCTATTTGCTCAAAGTACTGAATTGCTTGTTCACTGATAAATAATACTGGTTCACCAATACAGTTTTTTGGCAGAAGCAAATATTGCAGGCTTTAGAAGACTGGCAAGAAAACTCACTTTCTACAGTCATAAAATCAAATCCTTAAAAGTGCATTGTGTTTCCTTCTTCAGTTAGTGTTTGACATATGTTCAACTGCAAAACGTTTTATAATCATCATCAAAATGTATATTTAGAATTGTAAAACAGGTCAGACATTCTCTCAGGTAATAAGAACTGTTGTAACTACTACATTAGCAGTTGTATGGTCTATCCTACACTTCCTGTTAGATGATAACTCTTTAGTAATTCTGCCAAAGTGTAACTCTCTGGCGTGATTTTTTTTCATGCTGAATATCTGCTTCATAGTCTTTGGGAAGTTTCAGACAAATTAATAGTATTTTCTAAGAGCAGTGTCAAGGAAAAATGAATTCAAGTTTAAAAAAAAAAAACAAACTGGCTCTTTAGAAAAGCTCTGGCTTTCCATCTTCTGAAGCATAAACCTACACACTGATAAGACAACATTTTGGACAAAGGACGTGCTTTCTTGCTAATCATGTGAAAACCACACAACTACTTGTCTAGAAAATGGCCATTTTTACATTCCCAGTACAGACACTCCAGCAGCAAATATTCCTTAGCAGTCTGCTAGCCCACGGTCCCAAACAGCAAAAAAACCAGGACTTTTCCATTGCCTGCTATTCAGGACTGGCATGGGTTATGCCAAGACTGAGAACGCTACAGGTGAGTGCAGGAAGCTTACCCAATTAGTGCCAATTAATCCTATCTGAACCAAGACAACACAGAAAAGAACTGACTCAAATGCAAACAACCAACAACCAACCAACCAAATAAAGAAAAAAAAACCCACATATTAGGATGGAGTGGGAAGCACCTGGAAGAAGGTTATGGTGGAGGTGAGCCTGGGAACAGTAGGGAAATGAGATGACAAACACGAGTGAAGGTTGCAGAGTAAAGGAAATGAACTTTGAGGCCTCAGGACTCCAGAAGAAAAAAAAATCTGGAAAAAATTCATTGAGGAGTGCAAAGCAGAAGACATCAAATCCGGCAGAAAATGGAAAGAAGAGTCTGCATCCATCCAACTCCACTGCCTGTCATAGCCTTGGATGGAAACCACAGTTACCAAGCCTCGCCAGTCCCAGACAGCAGCAAGTAACAGCAAACAAGCGGGCTGTGCATCTGGCTCTGGGGCTGGTCTCTGGAGAGGATAAGAAGCACAAGCCTTCTGTAGGAGACATTTTTCCTCAGCAGACTACAGCACGGCTGCAGTCCCTGCTCCTGTGAGAGGCAACTCAAGCTTCCTGCACAGGGGCTGCTGCAGGGGCGGCACGGAAGGAGGAACCCTGGTGAAGTCCCTTCCTGAGCACAGGCAAGTATTGCACGCCACGTAATGCACAAGGCATTTGTTGCAGCGCTGTTTATATTATAAGTGCGCTCCTCCATTTAAATAAAAACACCTAGCTTGTTAAAAGTGCTTGTAGGATCTTGGCTCCCATTACTTGCCGTGGCATTGACCTCCACAGACTGATGCACTCTTAAGTGTGCTTCCCTTTGTCATTTTTATATAGATTTGACGCTAATCATAAAGGACAGTCTTACCTTTGCGTAATGTGGGAGAAAAGAACTGGGGACACCTCTTATTTTTCCTATCCTATTTAAGGATACACATAGCCATACTACCTTGTAAATTCATTGATTTTCTGAGACAGCCCAGTTCTTAACACAACTCATACTGCAGAACTTTTCCTTGCTTCCTATTGTCCCTATGGGGTACATCTGCTCCTGTTGTATTCCGGGTGAGCTACACCACAGACCTATGTAAGAACATTACTGTAGTCTCATTACTGAAGCTATTCAGTTGCATTTGATGTATATGTGATCAAGAATACTTCCAAAATGAGAGAACTCAGTAGATCTTTTCCCAAATCCTATTGTGTCAAAAAAAGTTATTAAAAAAACCCTAGTCCAAACAGAAAGGCAGTATGATAATCCATTTATTCAACTGCTTTCCCTACCTAGCAAAACAATTTTATTATTCACCTAGAGGTTAAAAGAGTTTCTTTAGGGGAAGAAAAAAGTGAACCTCAAGTCCAGGCACTTCTAGATATCAACTGTAACCACCTTTGCAAAACTAAGATGGAAATGTTTTTTCAGGAGGCAGTATTAAGTTATGCCTTTGAAAACTCATTGAGGTGCTGGACAACTTCACTGCAAAAAGTGACATGAGCAGAAAAGGTCAGCTTTTTGGGGTCTGCATGTGATACGCTGCGGACACTTGCACCCAAAGGAAGAATTTGGGCCTGAATGCGGTATTGTCTGGGTACTTCCATACATCTCTGTTCACAGCAGGAATGGCTCACCAGAACTTTCCTTCCCACTTGTGATCATGTGTGTTATATCCCTCCTGTTAGTCACTGTGCATCATTAGCCTCATGATTCTGCACTGGCTGCTTCCAAGAAGCAACAAAATACCAATATAATATTAAAAGTGCTTTACGTGCTTTTTCTTCTTTTTCTTTACGTATTCACAAGCTGGAAGACAGGAGCAAAAAAGAGCCTGAACAACGTGACTGTCCAGATCTCAACTGGAGATGAGCGGATGGCCCGCAGGCTGCCATCTAGAAATTGTTGTATTATAGCATGAAGCTCAGTATTGGCACATCGGTAGCCCAGCAGCTAGGACTACATGATGTTACTGCCTCAGAACACAGACAAAACTGCTGCTTGATCTAGACAAACCAAAGAGTGGGGGATCTACCAAAACTGGTCAGAAAAAAACACAGCAACAAAAACCTTCAGCTGAAGTCTGAACAAACACACACACACACACACACACACCCCTCACCAGTTCCAGACTTATGCAGTTTCTGCCTGGATTTTTCATCGAACTTATGAAATGGGAACTACATACAAGTCAAGGCAGGGCAGAGGGTTTTTTTTTTAATTCTTGGGGGATTGAGGGAAAGGTAGCAAGAGAGTATCAATAATGAGACTGCAGGATACAAACATTTTTAAGCGAATTCTGTTATATGTAGGTAGAAAAGCTTTTTTTTTTTTTAATTTGGGAAAGATATCTTTCAAACAGCAGAAACATTGTTCTGATGACAAATTGCATTTTTAATTGTATTACAATTATTATGTACGTGAATTCAGAGCTTCTGCTCTGATAACATTTCATGTGCATTATTGAGACAAGTCGTATCATCCCTGACACCCAATTACTTGCCTCTTCCCCTCCAAGGAATTTCTCCTAGCAAGACATTTGCAACATAAGATCAATATAGTTCGTTTCCTTGGGCTGTTCTGACTAGCAAAGTTTTGTAATTGTTACATACCCTAAACTGGCAACCAGAAAGGTAGGTAGATCCAGTATTGCTGAATAAACATCACTTAAATGCAAAGAAAAACCAGCTGAACACTAGAATTGGGTCAGACTTCTCTGCTATAAATGTGTACATTAAATATATATATATATATGCATATAGTGTGTGTGTGTGTGTGTGTGTGTGTAAAGCTGCTGACACAGCACTGTGGAAAACGCTGCTAGAGAGCTTTGGTTGTTGCCAGCAATGTCATCATAAATCAGAAAGATTCTCAGAAACAACACTGCGGTTAACCTGTGTTGGGATACTGAACAATAGCCCATTGTTGGCAGAAGAGGTTTATTTGACACTGCTTGACATCACCTCACACATTTAGTGCACTAGACTTTATACCTATTTCATAGCTCTTGCTTAGCTGAAGCAGAGAACAAAAATTAGTATTCCATAAAAATCAGATACCAGTCAGTATCAGGAGAAATGCAAAAATCTCTCCCTGATGGCTAGCAGTTCCCCATCCCACTTGTCTAAAAACAAATATTCAAACACCTTTGCATCAGATTTACTTTTAGAAAACCAGGAACTGAGAGAAATAGAGCACAAGAAATACTCGTGGAAAGGTTTCATTGCAAGACCTACCACCTGTGGATATCCCTGCAAATATACAGCTCCGGATCGAGCAACTAGTAATATGAGCAAAAGGAAGAGATTGCCAGGACCTTGCAAAGCCACCTGGCACCTGCATCTCAGCACTACACCCTGCAGCAGCCTTGGGTTCACCCCACCTCCTCTGCAGAAGCTGTCTTGAGGATAAGGTCTTTCCTAGCTGCCTGGAAGGGGATGTTAGAGCACCTTTCCTAATCCATGTGTCTAAAATTGCAAGAAAGGAATTCAGGTCTTAGTCTCATGGTTTTACCAAAACCAACGTCCCACAAATACTCCAAAAATTCTGGGGCTTTCAAAAGTTTTCTAAATAAACCATCATTAATTTGGTGATGTTTTTAGAACAGGAACTGACAGCAAAAGAGTTATATGGTGCTCAGAAACACTGAAAAATCAGGTTTTCTAATACTTTACAGAAACATACTGTAAACGGCAAAGTTTAGACAACTGTGCTGGGGTGGGGAAGAAGGGGCAGAGATTAGTAAATCATCTCTGGTAGGGCTGTTAGGAGACCTGGAACAACTCCCAAAAGCTCCAGAATCTTCATCTCCCACTCAAATCACAGGCATCAAAATAACATTACAGTACAGCAACCATTTATAACTTGCTGATATTGACGGATGAGCTTACGCATCTACAGACAATTTGCAAACTTCTCCAAACAATGTGGAAAGACGGCCAAAATCAGATTCCTAGCATTTCATTTTCTGTGTGATGGAATTTGTTCTGTAAATTACTGCAAAGAAAGAATCAAATAGCATGCAACTAGAAGCTTACTGAAAGGCTACAGCGCTCCAACAGATAAATGAGCAAACAAAACAGGAGATGCAATTCCTCACTGTTCTTATGAAATTGGGAAAATGAGATTACAAAAATACGAAGCTTCACTCTGCATCTCTCCAATGCAACTGTAAGTTGCTAACTGAGTGCAATGTTTATATGAGTATGTTTCCTTTCTTCCTGTCTTCTATTTCTCCCAGAGGCAAAGCTTCTGTACCCTGGAGTAACATGTGAATGCGATTTAGTAACTGTAGAGTGAGGCCTTCAGTTTCAGGAAGACAGGAGCAAGCTGAATCCTATATTTGCAGGAATTACTATTATAAAATCCTTAATCCTCAGGCTCAAGTTGCATTGGTGCATTTGCTCCCCATACAATACTGCATCAAGATGTTTTGCATAAGATATCATTCTCCATGCATACGCATGCAAACAACCAAAACACACAGGACTCAACCGAAGAAGAATTGAAGATGTGGCTAGCCCTCACTTCTTCTGATTCCCTGAGAGCCAAGGAAATTCATAAGGATCATCACATCTGCAGGAAATTTCTTCCTGTTTAGCATTGTCCAAAGTAGTTTTTTATTTTACTTTTTTCCTCTGCCCCCCAAGGTTGAATATTTTTGCCCCCCTGAAGTTTATAGGAATTTTGCCTTCTCAACATTGTCTTGAGACAAGGAACTGCTGGGATCTTAAAGACCCCAAACTGATTTCATTGTTGAAAGAGCCATTCACCCTGCGGACTTCACGTACCTTGCCTGGTTACCTTCTGACTGAATACAGATCTCTCTTTATACAGGAAACTTGAGACTGCGTGGCAGTGTTCCAGAGGCTAAACAAAAAGAGGCTGTAAACTTGAACCAATCTGCCTCCCTACCACTAGCTAAAGAGACTAATTTTCTGAAATTAAATCCTCTTGTCCCTCTGCCTCACAAGGAAATAGAACACGCTTGGAAGGGCTCTAGGTCTACCGACTACTGTGAACCAAAACCAAGCTGTTCTCTTCTTCTTGCCTTTGGTAAGCAAAGTTAATATCAAAAAGCCTGTGACAGAACCAGTCAAACTGGAACACTGGAAGAGTATCACCATCAGCAGACACAGGGAATGAATAAATCTGAGGAGAAAAGGAGGATAAGAAAAAACGATGCAGCATACTGTTCCCCATTACAGAGCAAAGCCCTCTTCTCAGAGTGGAGAAAAAAATCACCATGGAAAACACGGAAACTTAAGACTACAGCAATTTGCAATCTCTTTCAATATGGTGTTTTAGAGCAGTTGATTATCAGTGCATTGGAAATAGCTAGGGTTGACCAAGTAATGCATGCACAAAAAGTTCTCATTTATAAGATTCCAATACTACGGTGATGGATCACTGACAAAAATAGGCAAATAAAAGCTCATTAGCCAACCTCTACTCCTCAACACACACCTTCCTTTTTAAATTCAGGCATGGGCAATTTCCTGAGCTTATACAAGAAAAGCACAGTGTATTTGCAGGAGATATTCTTCCCTAGTCTCATCCCTAACAGCATAGGTAGCATTTACAAATTTTGTACAGTGAATAGAAAACAGGAACAGAAGGGTCCCTCTTAGTTACCTTCCAGTCGAAGTTGGATCTTGTTCGTAATTGAATGGAGCCCTATATAACTATCTGTGCTTATCCATTTTACACTATTATCATAAGGTTAATTATGCCATCGTCACAAATTACAGACTTTAAGAACCTTTTTGGACTCTACTTTTTCTGTTTCCATAGAAATTAGCAAGCACGGTTTTAGCTCTTCTGATGCTCATTGTCCTCAGTGTGAAAATCAGCCGTCTCTCCAGCTGTGCACAGGCACTATGGCATTATATTCCTTTCCAGATGAGAGGTGGGGACTGATTTTTAAAGTGATGCTGATTACTCACAGTGTCTGCTGGCTCTAGGCAGATTCATCACTCTGGAAACCAGGCTACTAGGGGGTGAAACAGGGAGCAACAGAACTGGATCCTCCTATCTTGACTTTACTTCCATCAGCAGCACAAACAATGGGAATCAACACAGCATAAGTTGTGCCCACTAGACAATTCTTCTAGAATTAATTGGTTCAGCTGACCACAATCACAGCACACATGCGGCTATTCAGTTTTTTCATGAAAGGTTATCACTTACTTCTAGCTGTCCTGTGTAACTGCAATCCACTGTAAGCGTACTAGCATAGGACCAAAATCACGGTAGAAAAAAATCACTAAACAAAACACCTGGACAGTTTTGACAAAAAGAAAAAAAAATCATAACTCCTACAGTCATAACGTTCCTTTTCCTTTTTTCCCCCCCAGTAACTTCCTTTGTTCTTAAACATCTATAACTGTTAAAGGGACATTATCAATCTAAAAGCAAAAGAATGTGTTTGTTGTTGTGTTTTCCTTTAAAAAAATCTTATATATTCAGTAGAGCTTTTTGATTCTATGCCCAGATATCTACATTACAACATATGAGACAAAAATTATAGGTACATGGTGTGCCAAGAAGCTCAGCACAGCATGGCTTGCCCAAGCTTTTTAAAAGAAAGCATGCATACTGTGTCACTATTATGATTTAAAATAGCTGGGCCTCCAAAGTCATAACACTACAGTACTATACTACAAGGTGCCTGCAGATGCCTGTAAGCAGCAAGCCAACCAATTAGCTCAAGGACTGTGATGAAAGCCTGACTTTGATTTCTGTTCAATGCATGCATCTCACAGCTTCGTTCTGGTACAAAACAAATCCATGATGAAATGAAAGAAAGCTTAAAATGAGGGTGGAAATAACCTGAGTAAAATGTATTATTTACAATAATCCTCATTGTTATTCACTATGAACTGCAAACTTCTTAGTTTCAAAGGAGAGGGCGATTTTCCACAGTAAAGCAGAAGAAAATGGGGCTTGGCATTTTAAAAGGGCTTCCTTTTCTTTTGGGTTTAGATTTAAAACATGGGTGAGAAAAGTTTACAATTCTCTGAGCTCAAGCCTTGCTAGAGGTAAACAACAGACTATGTACATGCACATACATTGTCCTGCCAGACAGAGCCGCCTCACATTTCCATCATTGCCTTCTACCGTCTGCATCACCAAGAATCAGGACAACATCCAGGTAGCTTTTGGATGTGCTCTAACACTTCACCAGACAATTTTTTTGAAACTGGAAAGGAATTTTTATTTGTTGGCAGCAATTTTTACAATTCCCACCAGCTGCTCTGGGATCCAGGCTAGAAGCAAGGTTCAAGCTGTTGCACGCTCACAGGTGTCATCGGATTCAGTACAAGTTCTCATTTGACCAAGTTTGGTTCCCTGGAAGTGGACTGAAAAAGTCTTTTGAAGACATTTGGAGAATGGGTTCAGATTTTGTTATGTAGAATGGCAAGGAGAGACAATCTCTGGCCCTAGCTCCCTCAGCCTCATGTGAAGCAGAGCTATTCCAGCAGCGAGAGGAGAATATTGAAACAACAGAGGAAGGAGAGATGACCCCCACCCCATGAGTTATTGCTCAGTAATTGCCTGCTGAGCTTATCCAACAAAATTTGAGCCTAATTAAACCTCATCCCTGACATCTTCCTTACTACATGTCCAGGCTGATACTCAAAAGTCCTCATATCAAAGCAAAGTGAGCAGAGAAGAAAACTCCTTGCTGTTGACAATAGCAGCATCTTGAGGATTGGCAGTAATTTATCAGCAACGTGAGGCAGTTAGCAGCAGTGAACTTCTGTGTCTTTTCTCCATTACTCTGCTTAGTCTCTTCTAAGGATTTAGCTTCTCCTTGATAACAGAGTGGAATGTCCCACACAATTCCGTTGTGAAGAGACTGGCTCCATGCGAAGCCAAACGGGCGAGATACTCCCGGACAGGAAAAGACTACACGGGCTAACAAGCGAGTCTCTGCCCTTATCTTCATATGACATTCCATTTGTGCTAGCTTTCTCAGATCATTTCAAAAAAAGATATCTAGCTGTTTCTTAAACTGATGTGTACTATATTCTTCCAAGGGATTCCTGGATGCTTTGTTAATTAAACATTGGTATTGTTCCTACACTTTTCACCAGTAGCCTAAAAAGAAAGTACTTCTGCATGTGAACTGTATGGACCCTACACTCTGCAGATGTCAGCTTACTCTGAAGAAATCCTTTTACATTATTAAGGAAGTGATCAAAATTACTCAGAGTACTCACTTTTATTGTGAATTAATGACAAACTTGTAAGAGTTTTCTACCAAAAGGAATCTCAATGCAAACTTCTCCTGCCTTTTCAAAGGTTTGTTTCTTCCTAGCAATAACTTCGTCCAGAAGACACAGTGCTCAAGACATCGCACCAGTCTTTTGAAATAGTACTATACATGCAGCAATTGCATTTTTCTGGACTTACATTTAACCCAGTTTACCTCTGATAATTCATCTTGGTAACCTGTTTTCCTTTTTTTCCCCTCTCTGCAATCATACTACAAAAAATGATGAATCCACATTTTTTTCTAACAATTTCTGAGTACTATTAGCTATTTATCTAGCATAGAAAGGGGTCTCTGGATCTACCACAACTACTCATAACCTAAAACGCCACTTCAAACCAAACAAAAACAACAGCAAAGTTCTCATTCTGTTTCAGGTCTGATATGATGATCTGTATCTCAGCCATAGCTGATTTTTCACTGCAATTATATAGAAAGTACACAGAAAACAAAATGATGGTGACTTTGTTTGAAGGAATCACTGCCCTTTTCGTTCTCAAGCGTAGCACCATTAACTGATCTGCTTCCCTCCCTTTCTCTATGCAAAGGAAATTACTTTCTACTGCCTTCTTTTTTTCTAGTTGCCATAAGATTCAGAAATTCCTCAGCACAGAGATTCAGGCGACTTGGATTCAAGGCCAGCTTTGTCAACCACTATCTTGGGGCACCCTGTGAATGATCCATTCATTCCGACTACAGTGTCAAGTTGGCAACAATCAGAAGCATGCTGCAAAGATAGCTGAACCAGTGCTGCCCAAGCTAGAACCAGAAACATCCCCACCTTTGCAAAGTATCATGCCCAAACTAATAAGCCGTGCTTGGATGCAGTGCCACCCAAATGCTGCTAGATGGGTCTCTAGGCCCTGGGCCAGCATGGCTGCAGTGCTCTGCATTAGATGGAGGAGTATGGGCTTAGTGGTACAGCAGAAACCGCTGCTCCTTTGCATCAGTGAACAGTCACTGTGTTCCTCTCCAGTCACTTCTGCTGAGAGTACTTGGCAACATCGCTGTGGGACTGATCATTTCACCTCAAAGCTTGGCCAAAACTCCCTAATGCAATACGAGGTAAACACAGAGGTAGGCGATTCAATGATAACGGCTCAACCAGTCTCTTTTTGAGAAAAAAATATTCTCGACCATTTCTTTTCTAAGGTGTTCTCCTGCAAAACCGCTCTGCTTTGGAGTAGCAGAATGAAGGCTTCCTTCAGCACTCTGATGACCACAGTACGCAACCACAGATATTGGTGGCACAACGGGAAAGTTTCCAGAAAACTTCAGCTATGACGAAGCTCCCAACTCCATTTAAGCTGACATTTTGAACACATTTTACTCTTTTGTTTGTTTTTGTTTGTTTTGACTGTTTCATTTTACAGGATTATCATACATGATAATCAAGCCAAGTCAGATGTCTTTGCTGCTAACATTAACTGGAGTGGCACAACTAAGACTCACGTATCCAACGACCACAGGACAGAGCAGCTCTGACAACCAGAGACCAAGAACTGTCAAAGAATCTGCACAAAGCTCAAGAGAACAGGAGGAAAATCACACACAAATGGCAGCTCCATCATGAAATGATGAATATGAAAAGGACAGCCTAAGCAGGGCAAAGAGGCAACCCACGCTTGGATTGATAGACATGTATGAACACATATATATATGTAAAATTAACTTTTACTGTCAACTTTGTTGTTGTTGTTGTTGTTGTTAGGAAGAGTTTTAGTATATTTTTAAGGCTGTACACATTTCCAGTTTGGAAACACAAAGTAGTTACTCACTCTTTTTCTAGGGCTGGGCAAAGGGCAGTATTTATTAGGTGTAGTGTCTGACAAAGCTTTTAGTGCTGTTAATCACACCAGCTTCCTTGATATATTAAGGCTATTACGACTTAACTAGGTAAAGATGCACATGTTGCTAAGTGAATCACCTTTTACCTGTCTAATGTAAACCAAGTGTTGATTTAAATGGAGTCATCTGTTTAAAAGAGAGAGAGAAAAACTGAAATAAACCCAAGATTAACAGATGTCGCAGAAGGGTCAATGGCGAGCAATGTTGATTCAAGACTTTCAAAATAGAAACTTACATGAATATTTGAACTCACTTGCATATTTCTCTGCTTGACTGTGTAAATACTGCATTTAATACAACTTGTTTAGTTTTAAACATTACATGCATGATTATCTGTATTTAAGACAGTTTCTGTGTCATGCAAGCATGTTCATTCTTTTCTAGCCCTAGGCTCCTGGGCTAGGAAATGATGTTAGGACATTAATTTCTGGATGACTTAAAATCTACTGTCTAAAACAGTCCCAGCACATTTATATTGGCTAGGCTGGTCTGGTTTATGTGTTTACATATGCTGTTCTCAGTATTGGATGATTTTAATATTAATGGAGCATGATTATGTTGAACATTACACTGGCCAATATAACCATTCAAAACTAGAGGGGCTTTTAAACACAAAGAGGAATGCTGATTTGTGGTTGAAGTCCCAGACACAGTTCAAATTAAATTCCTGGCTGTGCCACAGATGCCACTGTGATTTCTTGAGCAAGTCGCAACCTGTACGTTAGCTGTAAAAGAGGGAAACAGTATTTTCTTTTTCCCTTCCTTTCTCTAGTTTGTTTAGTCTGTCAGAGCAGGAGCTCTTATGCTGTGATGAATACAATGAAGATACCACATTAAAGGTCCATCCTAAAGGGAGGCAGCTCATCAGATTATGCCCATGGCATACAAGGGCAATCACACTGTCGGGCTGGACTGCTGGCTGTCTGCTGGAGCTGACCAGGTGTAGCATGAGTTAACCGGGGGTAGAAAGAGAACCTGTGACACGGGTTCAAACAGCCCAAACTGCTGAAGCGGTGGGATACTTTAAAGAAGTGTAAAAAGTCACTGTGATCATATTTGTCCTGAATTTTGGGAAATAACGCAAAACTTGATTTTCTTATCGAAAGATGAATCGTTGTTTTGTCCCAACCCCAGTGGGTAAGATTCAGAAGCAGAGAAGATTTGAGGAAACTATATTTGCCATCTTGGTTTACAAGCTCTAAGAGGGATATACTTTGAACCAGGTCTTCATATTCTATTTTTTCCTGACTATTGTTTTTCTTATCTTGCCTCTGACTCCCATCGCCCCAAATAGGAGTCAGACAGAGAAGGCTGCTTCTCTTTCTCTTCCCACAATCTAAGCAGCACAGGATCATTTTCGTTTAGCAATTTTTATTTTGAAGGACTAGGGGGCAGGTAAGGTGACAGAAGGTGTGTCTTTTCGTCTCTGTATACCTTCCTTTACTCTGAAGTTTTTCCAAGAGCTGAAAAGACTCCAGCCTGAAAAGACTCCAGCCTGAATAGAGTCCTTTCAACTCCATGCACTTTTCCTCCCTGATATTCAACTGCAAATGAAAATAAAATATTTTAATTCCACTGAGATCACTCTAACAACAGATCTTTGACAAGGAAGAATTTTAACTTCGATGCATCTAACTTCAGCGGAGGTTCACCCTTCTGTATCAAAACTGAAATTTGCCATTTACACATTAGAATGCCTTTTGGTTGTTCATCTACAACACACACACACACACACAAACAGATGGTCTTACAGTCATTTCTTTTCCTTAAACCTGTAAGAAAGACAAACAAGAGTCTTCTGTGTAGCACTTTGTGCACACGTGTTCACTTAGATCCCTTTTCTGTGATCTGCTCCACAGGGTACTTACTCCTTACAACTGTTCCTCATTCTCTCTCAGCATATGCCCTTTGCTTTTCTATTCCACATCAAATGTAAACAGTCTACGCACAAGAATGATGGAGGCTACTTTTCAAATCTTGCTTGGGTTTGTCTTTGAAATGTTAGACAAAACAGGCTTTATGTGGTTTAATAAAAAGATCGAGTCATCTCAATTTGCAGGCCTTATACTCCCTTGTATTCTTACTCAAATATAAATCCAAACAGCTGATCCCAAAGCCAGCAACTGATCTGAAGACTGACTAAAAGATTATCAACCAGTAATGCATTATTTCATTACTCCATCTTTCCTCTCGAATTCATAGATTTTATAGGATACAGTACATGTTAACTAAAATTCCTCTAGGATTTCTGCCTTAGTAAGCAAGTAGATAGTTATGCAGATCACAAACATGCAGTCATTGCCAGTATTGTGAATTCAAAAGTCATTAGTCAGACTCTAAACCAGGAAGAAATCCATGAGATTAAAACAAGTATGTAACACTTCAGGGGTATTTGTAAAAGTTTATCCTCTGCCTTCAGTATCACACTTCCCAACTACTGTCTGCACCCAGAAGCATTAGAAATTTGGGGTAAAATCTACAGCAACTCACTGAGACAGGAAGTCTACTCTCATCTTATTAAAAGCAAAAAAGCAGAAGTAAAAGTATTTAGAAGACTGTCACAGATGACTGCATATGACTGAACAGGGCTTAATTAGCCATTGCCTGTGAATACTAGTACAGCAACCGTGTGCTAGCTTGAGCCACCTTAAGTCACTGTTCCCTAGAGTAAACTTAATATTTTGTCTTGCTTTATTTTACAGGGTTGAGAGTGCATACTCTCAATTCCTGCAAAAGAGCTAATGAGCTGTCACCCATTAAGCTGCAGTATCCTCACCATCTGTGGCTGTCTTTACACTCAGATGCCAGTTTTTTGTTGCTGTTGTTTTTGGTGGTTTTTTTTTTTTTTAATATATATAATTCTCCTTCTTGCGATCCAAGAGGTGACTCTTCAGAGACAGATGACAAAGCATCATGATATCCTGTAACATTGCTCTGTAGGCCGGGTCTGCAACTATATCAGAGTTGCTGCACACAGATAATATCAGGTTACACACAGTATGTAACACTGAGTATATTGAATAACTCCAAAATTAAGGCAAAAATTGATTGCTTTCATTCGTGCTGCAGTAGGATGTAATGATCTTCAAACAGACAAAATTAACGCTAACGAATGGATGCAAGTGAAGCCTATTCCGAAGACCTTACAATCTTCAAGGTATAGTGTTGCAAAAAGTCACAGGAATGTCCTCTACACATGCACGGGGGTCTGCTTGCGTGGCCTTCATAAACAGATCAGGTGTAATACTCTGTACAGAAACATTCAGCTGCAGGAGGCTGTACGGGTGACCAAATCCAGTAGCAAGCAGCTGTGTGTAACAACACAATATAAAAGGAGCTATACTAAGTATGACTAAAGTTTATCTCCCCCAGGTATCTTGTTTCCAGTGGAAGGTTTGTATCAGAGTCTTAAAATAGAGCGTAAGAAAGTACATATATATAAAATCATGCTTTTCCTTGTTTACCAACTCAGCACTGACTTCTGTTCAAAGCACTTGCTCGAGTTTACATACAGACGTCCTGTTTAATAATCCTCAAGTGAGCCCTTCTCCATGACTTTGCGTAATCCTCCTCTCCGTTTGTTTCTATTCTGGCTATCAAAACTTCTGGCGGCAGTGAATCCAACAAGTAACTATTTTCTGTATTCATCTTTAGCATGCACATCTGAGAATTTTATTTTGCTGTAGCAGGGGAGATGGATAGCATCAGGTACTGGAAATTGAAATCTAGAGGTTTTTCTTTGTGTACTCACTGAAATATTAATCAGACTGATAAGAGAGAAGCTACTAAAATTTTAAGGCTGCCTAATGAGCTACACTGATGAAGGATGGGCTTAGCTGTAGTGCAATTTATAGAAAATGGGCATCCTCCATAACAAAGGCCAGCACTGAAATTGCTTCCATATGCTTGTACTTCAGCATCTGGAAAAAGACTAAGGATTAAATTAATAGGGATACTTAATCTTCCATATACCTCTTAATATTCCTCTGCATCCCCCAAGCTATTATTTTTGCATTATTATGAGAACTATATGCAAAATTAGCAACCGCTTGGTGGTGGTTGTTTTGATTTTTACCGATTTTGCATCTCTTTTAAAATTTCAATTCTAAACTACAGTTTTTAGTTTTGTTTCTAGCTATCAGAAAGGGCAATCCCCATATATCTATTGTGGAATCTGCCAATATTCAATACTTGAACTGCCTAGCACATGTTCAGCCTGCAAAGTGCTGAATATTTCTATGCCAGACCCGTTCCAAAGCTGTCTATTCCAATTTATGGCTCACTGAAGGCTCTAATCGCGGTTTCCAGCACTGACCAGAAAGACAGAAGATGGTTATTTTTCCTTCTTTCACCATCAATTTTCAGCACCATTATTCAATTAACAATAAAGCCAAAATGTCCCTTTCCACTGCATACTGATGTGAATGAATGCCATCATCAGTCAGGACTTTTTTTTTTTTTTTTTAATAGAAGTTTGCCTTTCAAGTGTGCACTAATCCTCATGTTACAGCAGGAAGCACAATAACTGCTCCCACAGACTACAGAATGACATAAAAAAGTAGACAAAAGGCACCAAAGGTGATCATATGTTAGGTAAAGCAGATATTTCATGAAAAATTGGGAGATTCTTTCAGGTAAACAAGCTGTCAAAATGAAACCTGGTACTTCTGAACTCAGAGGAGGTAGGTGAGATAATACTTTCCTAAGTAAAATATAAAATTATCTAATGTGTGCTCTTAGGATTGTAAATATGGAGAAAAGAACATCCTTAAGCTAGGAAAAAAACCACTTTAGTGCATCAGCCCACAAAGTGCTTGCAGGCTGGCACAGAAAAGGAAGCATTCCTAGGACAAAATCTTGCAGCTACATGTCAGTATATACTGACACCACAACCAGGCCACGACAAGAAGTGAGGTAAACAACTGCATTAGATTTTAACTTCTCTGCAGCTTATGTCTGCAAACCATAATTACCAGTGCTCAGATTCTACAAAGATAGTGGGTCATATCCTTAGTGCTGGAATGGTAATGAGCAATTAATCCCTCAGTTTCAGTATTCACTCAAGGAGTGAAGAAGGCCTTCATTTTCATTTGTATGGAAATGCACACCTCAAATACTTGCAAACGACCAATACAACTGAACCTTTGCAGATTACACAGATTTACTGTGAAATTCATCTGCAATATGTAACTTCATTTCATATGGTTTTGAACAAATCAACAGGAGAAGTTCGATATGAAACCTTTTGCAGTGGGGAACTATTAGTTGATCAGATAGCAATTGCAGGAAAGAGCCAAACCAGTGAAAACCAGTAACCAGACCTAGACACATCAATGACCATTCTGATCAGCTGGATCATGTTTAGCAGGGTGTCAGCCCAACTGGTTTCTAATACAACTATGGATAGAACCAATGCTCTGGTGAAACAATTACAGAAAATGATTTAGCCAGAAGAAAATGTCATATCACATATACAAATGTTGCAATTTACAGGTCTCCAGCACTTTTTGAAAGCCACCTCAGATAAAGCCTTGCACTTATCTCTCCTTTGAGGTTCCATACTCAGCACTCACCATGAAAACCACATCAAATAGATATCCTTTAATCACAGTTTTACTGAGCATGGGACCTATACACCTAACAATCAAAGACATCATAGACGGAACAGAGAAAACCAAATTATCACAATCAGAGCTCACAAGAATTGTACAAACAAGAGAACCTCCTTCCAGACAGTTCTGTTTTTTTAGAGCAGTTCAGATTGCCAGTAGGCAACTCAAGAAGCACAGAGGCATCTATTTTAGGGCAGATGTTTTCACATGATAGATTTATTTTTAACTGATTTAAAAAGTGATGCAATCTGCATATACAGAAAATCTGAAAAAGTGAAATGTCCCTGTTCAGCGCTGCACTGCATGTTTGAATTTCCATATGCTGCATTTTGGATTGGAACTACTCAGGGTTCATGTTTTCAAATGTGAGCACACAAAATATTCATACACTTGTGATTAATATTGTCTTGCAGAATTGCTGGACTTGCATTAAAAGGTGTCATATGTCTCACTACTACGTAACTCCTGTATAAACAGAAATTTCCATTTAAATCTCTATAACTTAAAATTTAGCAGTAGATAGTATTACTCCTAATGTTCCCTGTAATTCAAAAAGACTATTACAAGATGTTAATGGTGACCTTGCTAATACTGATATTAATACCATACCATGCTTACTGTCAGATACAAGAATAGTTCTGAGCATGTAGAAGGGACACCTGGAAAATCGCTTTGGATTGCTATAACTATTCTTTCAAGGCAAATTTTAAGAAGTGCCCAAATAATTGCAGAAGGTTAAGTCCTATTTTAAAACAACTTAATGGAGAATAGAGCTTAACTTTTACTGCTCAGAAATGTACACACACACACAAAGGGTTTTTTTGTTGTTGTTGTTTTGTTTGGTTTTTTTTGGAAACCTGAATTCTGTTATTCTGCTCTGGGAGGTCCACAGGCAGGACTTACTGACATGTGTAGGAGTCTGATACGTAGGCACAATAGACTGTGAGGAGTCCAAAGACCATCAATTTTTGCCCTCACTGTGTATTCTGGATTCTACAGTGCCCCTACGTATGACTGAATTATCCAGGGCAGCCAAACAATAAGGCCACCTGATTCCCTGCAAAGTGCAAGCTAGGCCTGTTATATCTAAATTAAAGGTCAGCAAAAATTTGAAGAGGAACAGATTATTCTAAAATGTTAGCATTATAATCAACTGTAGTCAAGATAAAATTAAAGCAGAAAAAAGAGGAGATGTAGCATACAGAAGTTCTTGAGTGCACTGTGGACTTGTTCCTGGATCAAGCTCCCAGGCACACCTTGTATTAAACCACTGGCATGCAGCAGTCTGCATATGGATTAACAGTGGCGTGCACACAGCTGTGCGTATCTGGAAAACTGTTTTTGATTTCAATTTTAGTAGCAAGCCAACAGTGGCCAGGTTTCTTGAGGGTAGTTTGAACAAAGTCATTCACAGATGTTTCAGGATAAAAAGAGACGACTGGTCACCGCAGATAAATTGATTAGTTTGCTGTAATCCTGCTCAACCGCATTCTCTGAGGAACCAGATCAGCACATCTACATGCACAAACTTGGACAATTGCTACTTAGCAGGGTTTATGAGCTCAGTCTGGGCGCTGCGTGAAGGCAGATGCATGCCTTCTGGACCAAAGCTGGCTGCTGTCCAGAGAGACCAGGGCGTGGGCACAACCGCTGCCTGCAAATGCCTGCGCTCAGCCTCAGCAGCACACCTTTAAAAGAACGTAGCACTTGGTACTCCCGGGTTTTTAAGCAACAGAGAACAGCGGTGAAGTCTAAATCCGCTGTGAATGCATACTGGATTGTGATTTTTTTCATTAAGGCGTATCAGGCTCTGCAGTTTCTAGCTACATTTATAAAACCACTTTTGCAGCCGCTTGCCAAAATCAAAAAAAATCTACGGGAAGGAATCTGCAGGAAGGTTCCTGCCACCTTGATTCATCCTCCTGGCATTTACATATTAGTAAACAATCTTTAATTATCTTATCACAAACTATATATATTAAGACCAATGTTCTACTTGGTGTGTAAGTTTAACAGAGTCCATCTATTGGTATATTAACAGGATTCTCATTTTCCCCAAAGATTTTAAAAAAAATACTAGTGATACAGCTTCATGTTCCAGAGAGAAAAAAAAAGGAAATGGAAGTGGTTTTCTGCTGAAAGACCCCCTCCCTCAAATAAACATGTTTCTAAATTTAAAAGAAGGCAAAACAATATTTTTTGCTGATTTCAATACATGGAAGTTCAGATTTGTGCCATAAAGCATCATAATTCCTGTCAATACACTTGTGTTTGAGCATTTTATTTAAAAACTTCCCTTTCAAGTGTCGCCTCCTGCTTACTGCCAGCCATACATATGCCTTGAGAGCATGTTTGCTTGTCCCACTACTACAAGTAGAAAAGCTTTGCAAGAGTGACAAGATGTCCCAGAAACATGATTAGATACTCCTGAAGATAGAAGTTGCTTTATTTGTAAAAGCTTATCAACTCAAAATCCACCTCCACAAAAGCCTACAGGAATGGACTTAAAATGAAACTGTATTCTGCCTCTGTGATGTGCACACAACAGATCCTGTGCTGACAGCAGATGTCCATAAGCAGAAGCACACAAAAGTTTCAGAAACTTGGGTTTTCCTCTCTGATTTTCTGCTGGTGCAAAGGGTTTCAAGACTAAATAGCGCAGCATCACCTGGAAGCTCTCTGGCACAAACAATTCGCATTTGTGTGCAACAATCAGAAACGGCTCACGTGCAACCTTGTACTCTCAGCAAGGCTCAGAAGAAGAGGGAGGCATGGACCAGCTGTGTTGGAGGTTTAGGCTGGTCCCAGCAGCACTTAGAGAGCTGCCCATGGCCACAGAGCCACTCTGAGATGCAGAAAGTTGTAACACTTTCTGACAACTGTACACCAGCCCTCTGCTGCAACAAGCATACTAATGATCACTGATGAAGATCTATCAGAAGACCTCAGCTTATTCCTGTGGCATACGAAGTGCCATATAATTTCCTTGCTGTCGGAGGAGCACCCAAATAATTTCAGAAGGCTACAGCTCATTTTAAAATGTCTGAAAGGAGATTTTTCAAACACGCAAAGGTGGTTTGATGCTACACAGGAACCTGCTCTATTGATAATCTTTCCTTCGGATGTCCAAGATTCAAAACTAAATGGGATGTAGCTAACTATTTAAAATACATAGTTACCTTAAAAACTAGCTGATATACATATCCTTTAGATAGCACTCAGCTCGCGAAGGGTTTGTGTATTGAAATCATCCCATGTACTGTGTACATTACAGAAAAGAGAAGGCCAGCCTTGGAGATCAAGCATACCAAAAAAACTAGCTTTGGCCACTGTTTGCAGCTGCAGTAAAAGGGTGATTTCACCAGTGCCGGTGTGCTGTCATGTACACTGTTGTTTGCCTAGTCCAACTGAAATTCTCTATTTTTAGCCTTTCAGCTACTTTCAGATAAAATTCCTGCAGATAGGACTAGCTGTATAGGTCAGATAACATACAACTCTGAAACCACAGATGACCTCATGCAACTACAAAGAAAGAAGGGTCTGTTACTTAAAACAAGGCTAAAATTTAACCCAGCTATACTAAAATTAAACAGGGAGTGTTTTACAGTCCCACTACAAGACATAAAACAACAGTCAATATAAATTCACAGTGTACTTACTTGTAAGGATGTAAAAAGAGTAATTAATAACCCCCAAGTACATTATCTCTAAGCCAGCACAACACCAAAGCTTTCTCACGCTCACTGGAGATTTTACAAACAGCACTAAGAATCTATTTTGGCTGTCATCTCAGAATTGTTTGTCCAAACTGAAAAGTCATTGTTCTTTGTCACAATTCACAAGACATTTTGTCATGTTCTACACTTCTAGTTGACATTAAGGAGATAAAATAAATAAATGTAATCCAAACTTTCTGGAAAAAGCTTCCATTTGTAAGAACACTTACCAACCACAAATAAGAGCAAGCACTGCACATTGATTTGTCTTTGTTCAAAATGCACTATATTTTCCTGTTTTCTGCTTCTTTCCTCCTGTGTGTCACACTATATACCAAAAGGCACCCGTTTCCTTTAAAACGCCATATATTTATGATAGATAGAAGCACAGTTCTGAGTACCATCATTCAAGTTTATCTTATGTATTTAAGGAAAAATGCATATGGAACAGATACATCACGAATGATTCAATACAGATTAAGGTGTTCAGTTTGCATCCACTGGGATGTCTCACTCATGCCTCTTTCGGTTTGCAGAATATTTGCTGGATATTTCTTCATGAGGTTATCACACAGGGCCAGTTGTGGAAGAAAGCTATTTTCCTCAAGATACTTAAAAAATACTACTTTTCTTTCTTTTATACCAACACAGACAGACTTACAAACTTTTTCCCCCTCAAAACAATGACATAGCCTCTACCTGTCATCTAATTTTTCAAGTAACAGCTAACATTGAAATAAGGGGTTGCACAGCACTTAACTGTTAATTTGCAATTATAGAACAAGTTTGATTTTTTCTGGCTTTATGTCACTTGAAAGGAGAAACTCCATTTGTCATAGAGAATGAAAACCAGGACAGAACAAGGTTTGCTCTCGTGCTCTCTAAGGAATTGTAGGTGGAGTTATATAAACAACAGAGCCACGATCAAAGGGAAATCTTGGGACTGTAATATACTGAAGTATTAAAGGAACAGAGCCTTTTATCTATTGTGGAGGAAGGAAGTAGAGCATTGAGACATGTGTAATATATACAATTAAAAATCAAAAAAAAACAAGTCCCAAAAGAGACTAAAATCAATTAAAGTCTGTTTTTTTTTCTTATTCTGTTAAAAGGACAAGAAAGAACCAAAAATGCAATCCACAACAAAAATACGCTCCATCACCTGGAAAAGCCAGGCATTCAACTCTATTTTAAGCTGAGTTTTTCCCCACATCCTATGAAAAAAGCTCTGTTCAACCACAGACCATATCCTCATTCAGTGCCAGTCTGAGGCTTACCTTGTCCTCCACTCTGTTCAGCCTGGCACCAATCGTGTTATTCCCTCTGTCTTTGCTTTTTTCTGTGGAACAAGAAACATTTTCAAATTAATATATGGTGTTATAACAAAATAGCTGTAAGCCACAACAGGGTGTATATAACTAGCCCACCAACGCAGTGTAACTGAACACCTTTGCCAGGCTGGTAGTTTTATTTCTTAAAAGCAGCTTTTTGTTTCTTTTTATAGTACTAGCCCAAGCCATAGCTTTTAATAGCCCTTAAGTTTAAGGCACTTTCAGCCTTAGCTTTATGCTTTAACCTGGGAGAACAAAACTGTTCCCAATTCAGTTAATATTTTAATTGCTGTTTAAAAACAATTTGGTACTATGCAAAAAACTCTACAGCCTGCTTGAACAATGCACTTGGATAACATTTTATCTTTTTTTTTCCTTTCTATATACTGTATAGAAACATAAATTTGAAAATGACATTAACAGAGTTCTGATTAGCCAGTCTTGTCGCAAAACAAACTGAGTACCTTGTGTTCCTTTTCCAGTCTCTTTTCAAAGATATCAAAGCTTTATGTCAATATTACTGATTTCATAGGAACCCTGACTATAACACATCATTTTTATTAAAAATAGGGTCTCAGAGAGCCAACATTTTGAAAACTCCAGTGAAAGTAGTTGCTTTAAATATCTAAATAAGAACAGCCCTCTTTAAAGGTGTTGATAACTAAATACTACTGCAGATGCCTAAACTTCAGACAACAATAGGTTGGCACTTTTTAAAATTTTCACAACAAAATCAGAAGTATTTTTACAAGTATTTTCCACTAATTATATCCTCATCAGATGAACTTTAGACACCTCCTTCATAGTAATTTACCTGAGACGGAGATAAAAAGAGATGGCTTCCCTACAGACTGGTCCAACCTGTGAACAAGAAAGAATCTTTTTTAGCTTTTATCAGCCTGAAGTGGCATCTTCACCTTCTCTAGCTGCAAGGGGGAGACTTCTTTACAATCAAGCAACATAAAGTTGAAAAAGTTGAGGTTTGTACTGTAAGCGAAGTAGTTACTTTGGACTAAGAATAGCTTGAAATTAAAAAATAAAAACAAAAAAGCAATAGACTTAGATTTGTCTTTAGCCACTGTAAAGTTTTACAGTGCCCACTGCTTTTCCACATGAACAGCATCACTGTTTCCTTTTTTCTTTGGTCTACTGCAGCTTACTTACAGCATCCATCTGTTGCTTGTTTACTCTTAAGTACAATTCTGCGAGAGCAGGTGATGGTATTTCACTCTGTATGTACACAGCCCATAACATCAAGGGATTATGCCCTACAGTCAGAAAAAGCTGGGACTGAGGCAATACATGCAAGTATAACGAAAACAGTAAGTCCTAGACATCAGATTTTTAAGCAATGTGCCTTTTCCTTCTGTAAAAACAGCACTTTATTTGAATGCCAATTTCATATTCTGTAAATTTACAGTCTTACCAATATAGCACTTGTAACCCTGTCAGTTGTCATACCTCCTCTGTAACTCCTTGATTCGCACCATCAGGTTGAGATGACCCTGGGAATACTGCTCAATAACGTCTCGGACATCATAGGGCTTTCTAGCTTGCTGTAAAATAAAAATCAGAAACATGCCAGTAAGCCACAAGGACATATGAATGATCTGTGTTAATGTATGTTTTTTTCAAAAGCAAACAGTAAATTCTTTTAAGCCCATTTAACACTGTATAAAATTTTGAGATAGTTTGACTGTTACCATGATCGTATATTTATCATGGAATAATTATGACAGTTCAGATTTCATCCACCTTATCGTTACTGCAGGTCTACATGCCTTTCAAGAGACCATCCACTGAACTTCAGGCCAAAAAAAGTGTATCTGGCACTTTGCTCAGCACTTTGTGGTCACTTAGTGTCTTCTGGAAATAAGTTTCATACTCATCGGCCACTGGCCAGTATAGAGCCTTTTTGCAAGCGCAAGCCCTTATTCTCAGGCTGAGCTCTCAGTTCAGCTCGTACTATGTGAACTTTAAACCAGAGCCCAGGATGAAGGTGAACGACTGATTTCCTTTTGCAGAAAGCATGAGTCAGCTTTCAAATCTATTGGGAAATACTGGGAAAACATTGGTGCAAGAAACAACCAAGGAGAAAGCCCTGTGTCCATAATTTGTATTCCATACATGGGAAAACCTTATTTCGACCTATTAGTAACAAAAACACTGTTGTGTAATACTAAAGACAAAGACAATCATTTTTACCAAGAAACACTGAGACTAACTCGAAAGCAATTGAATGAACTTGTCAAGGCGTGATAACAAATTACAAATGTCTTGATCCTACATCTAGAAACTGGAGTCCAATCAGTACCAGAGCTACATATGCGAAAAAGCAACAATGCTCTAATACAACAGAGAAGAGGAAAGAGGGGAGGAGAAGAGTAGGGTGTAAACTTTACATTAGATTGAATAATAACTGAAATAGAATTTCAGGTGTTCAGTTGGAAAGGACCTACACAGATCACCAAGTCCAACTGCCTGACCACTTCAATGCTTACCAAACGTTCAAGCATATTATTGAAGGCATTCTCCAAATGTCTCTTGAATGCTGACAGACATGCGGCATCAACTGCCTCTCTAGGAAGCCTGTTCCAGTGTTTCAGCACCCTCACGGTACAGAAATTTTTCCTAATATCCTCTTTGAACCTCCCTGGCACAGCTTTGTGCCGTTCCCATGCATCCTGTCACTGGTGACCAGGGAGCAGAGGCCAGCACCTCCCTCTCTGCTTCCCCTCCTCAGGAAGTTGCAGAGAGCAGTGAGGTCACCTCTCAGCCTCCTTTTCTCCGAACTAGACAACCCAAGCGTCCTCAGCCTCTCCTCGCAGGACATGCCTTCCCACGCTTTCACCAGCTTTGTTGCCCTCCACTGGATTCTTTCAAGTATCTTAACATCCTTTTTATGTTGCGGAGCTCAGAACTGCACACAATATTCAAGGTGAGGCCACACCAACACTAAATATAGTGGCAGAATCACCACTATTTAACTGGCTGGCTGTGCTGTGTTTAATGCACCTCAAAATGCGGTTTGCCCTCTTGGCTGCCAGGGCACACTGCTGGCTCATGCTGAGCCTGCTGACACCAGCACCCCCAGCTCCCTCTCTGCTGAGCTGCTCTCCAGCCACTTGTCTCCCAGGCTGTGCCTGTGTCCAGCATTACTCCATCCCAGCTGCAGCACCTGGCATTTGCCTTTGTTAACTTCATGCCATTGCTGATTGTCCAATGCTCCAATCTACCTAGGTCCCTCTGCAAGGCCTCTTGTCCCTCCAGAGAGTCAACAGCACCTCCCAGTTCAGTACTGTCAGCAAACTTGTTGATGATGCATTCAACTCCTGCGTTCAGATCATTGATAAAAATGTTGAACAGAACCAGCCCTAGAATTGAGCCCTGGGGAACACCGCTAGTGACTGGCTGCCACCCAGATGTAGCCCCATTCACTACGACCCTTTGAGCTCTACTGTTGAGCCAGTTCATCACCCAGCATAGCATGAACCTGCTCAACTCACAATTGGACAAACTGTCCAGAAGGGCGCTGTGACGGATGTTATCAAAGGTCTTACTAAAACCTGGAAAGATTGCATCTACCACCTTCCCTTCAATCACCAAGCGGGTGACCTTATCATGGAAGGAGATCACATTACTAAGGCAGGACTTAGTGAACCCTTCATGAACCCGTGGTGACTATGCCTGGTAGTTGCTTTGTTCTTTAAATGCCTTTCAATAGCACCCAAGATAATCTTCTCCATAACTTTTCCAGGGACTGAGGTTAGACTGACAGGTCTGTAGATTCCTGGGTCTTCTCTCGTGCCCTTCTTGTAGACACGTAATAATGTTGGCTAGCTTCCAGTCAGCAGGGACCTCTCCCCAGACTCCCACAACCTTACATAAATTGTTGAGAGACATCCAGCTATAATGTCTGCTAATTCTTTCAGTGGAATCCTGTCAGGCCCCACGGACTTATGAACATTCAACTGATACAACTGGTCCCTTACAATTCTGGTGGCCATAAATGGAAAGTCACTGCTCCCCATGGACACCCAAACCCTCTAGAGCGGATTCCCAGGAGACACTGCTAACTAGCTCCCTGAGTAGCTTGAAGTTTGTTCTCTTAAAATCCAGGGTGGCAACTCTACTGATGTTTTTTTCCTTACACCAAAAATTTTGAACTCAACTATTTTGCAATCACTGTGGCCAAGACAGCCACCTACCATCACATTTCCACAAGGCCTTCTCTATTCTCAAACAAGAGATCTAGGAGAGTACCTTTCCTAGTTAGCTCACTAAGTGCTTGTGATAGGAAATTATCTTCAACATGGTTTAGGAGTTTCCCAGACTTGCTTGTCACAGCAGTATTATATTCCCAGTTTGTGTCTGGGAAGTTGAAATCTCCCATAAGGACAAGGGAAACTGACCCAGAGATTTCTCCTAATTTTCTATACAATAGTTCATCCTTGCTATCATCCTGGGTGGGTGGTCGATAGCAGACACACACGATGACATCTGCTTTGCCACCCACGCACAGGCTCTCTACTGCATCATCCCTAACAGGAAGGGCTGTGCAGTCTAATCCCTCCCATACTGTGCAACATCACTTTACCTGCCCTGCCTGTCCCTCCTGAACAGTCGACAGCCCTCCATCCCAGCACTCCTGCCGTGGGACTCATCCCACCAAGTCTCACTAATACCAATGCTGTCATAACTCTGGGAAAGGACCAAAGCTTCCAGTTCATCCTGTTTGTTCCTCGTACTACTTGCATTGGTGTACGAGCATTTCAGATGTTCTCCTGAACCCTCAATGTTCCCTGGCATGGTGCAGATGCTCCCGCTAAGCCTTGCCACCCTCAGATGGTGCTGTACCATCCTTCGGCTTAACCTCAGAGTTCCTAATGGTATCCACTTTCGCCACTGATCCTAGTTTAAAGTTTTCTTAACCAGTCTTGCCAAGTTATGAGTCAAGAAATGCTTCCCCCATCAAGACAGGTGGGTCTTGTCAGGCTCCAGCAGACCTTTTGTCTCCAAGACTCTTCCATGATTATAAACCCCAAAATTCTGGCAGAGGCAACAGTCTTGGAGCCAGGCACTGATGACCTGAGCTCGCCTGTTTCTTTCCCTGTCTCTCCTCACCCGTTATTGGGAGGACTGAGGAAAACACTACCTGTGCTCCTGAATCCTTCCCATGGCACTGAAATCTCTCCAACAGACCTCAGGCTTCTTGTTGTGACATTGTTGGTACCCACATGAAAAAGAGCAGGAGCGGGTAATAATCTGAAGGCTGTGGGTAATAATCCAAAGGCTGTACTAACCTCATAAGCTTACTGGTGACATCTCTGATCCTAGCCCCAGAGAGGCAGCAAACTCCCCTGTAAAGAGGGTCTGGTCTGCAGATGGGAGCCTCTGTTCCCTCAGGAGGGAGTCACCTACAACTACAACTTGCTGCTGTTCCTTTACAGAGCTGGTCTTGATACTGCACTTACTGTGAGTGGTTGGTTGATCTGACCTTGGTGGGAGAACTTGCACTGTTACCTTTTCTTCCATCTTTTCACATTCCTCATCTACCATACCTAGAGCCTCATACCTATTCTGTAATGGAAGCTGAGTGAGCAGACAGGGGCTCCTCTTACAGCTCTGTGCAGTAACTTGCTTCCACACCTCGCTATCCCTCAAGTTGCTGCCTTCATCCTGATGTAGGTCAGATATCAGACCTGCCTCAGTAGTGGCCATGCTAGGTTGGCATGTGCATATCAGAGAGGGCAGAGCACAGCCCCACCAATCTATCACCTTCTCAGACCCCCAGATGCTTCTGAGCCTCCCCACCTCCTCCTGAAGCTTGGCCACCAGGCAGAGCAGCCCATTTACCTTGGCACACCTCCCACAGCTGCGCTTGCTCTCGCTCTCCACCTCAGGGACTAGCCCCAGGCATGCCCTGCAGCCTGAAGGCTGGCTGGTCACATCAGCTGCCTGGAGCTCCTTCTGGGTGACGGAGGAACAGAAGCAGAGGGCATGGCTTTCTGTCTAGTGGCCACCACTTCTGCACCTCCTTGCTGCCACGCGCGCAACAGAATAGCGTTCAACACGCTGCCATTGTTTGTTGAGGAGGCCGCGAGCAGAGCGGGTGAGCAGAGCAGGCCGCAGGCACACAGCCCGAGGGTGCCGGGGCCCAGAAGCCCCTCAGGCACCGCCGGGACCTCGCGAGCCTTGCGCTCCTCTCAGCCGCGCCACCGCAGCTCCTCCTGAGGGCTTCCCGCCATCCAAACCGGCCACGCTCCGCCGGCACCGCCCGGCTCGCTTCCTGCCCTCATCTGGAGGGAAACTCGCTCCTAAAGGTCCTAATCAAACCAGTCACACAGCACAACAGAGTAACAATAATGGATATTTCTGACTCATTCATTACGTTGTCCACAGATGTTATGCAGAAAGTTTTAAAGGTTTGATAAAAACTGATGAATTCACCATCTCGACCAGCTGAAGAACTCATTCAAAAACATGACTGAAAATTTCAGTGCAGTCTTCAGTTAAATGAAGGAAAAAGCATCCTATAATATAAATGCATTACAGTACACCCCTACCTCTTAAAGAAAGCTCTTTTTTCTTTCTTTTTTTGAGGGGATGATTTCCAACTTATCAGGAAGTTATCAAGTTATTAATATCAACTTATTACTCTGCTTTATCACACTCCCTTGCTGTTCAGTAAATGAAATATTGGATAAGGACCAGACAGACTGGAAGTGGCAGTCATGCTATCTCACAATCAAATTACTGTTGACTTCAATTATCTCCAGATACTGCCTTAAGCTGTTTCAAAATCTGTGGATGTTTGGAAGATCAATGTTCTGCATCTAAATAATAGTTTTTGTTAGTCTCCTTTTGCTCTTATTCCACCTGCTATTAAAAAAAATTAAAGTTCAACACTTCATTTTTAAAACTCTCTCTCTGTATATTTACTTTTTCAGTAAAATATCACTTCATTAAGCAAATTATATTTCAGTCTGCCAGATTCCCAGAAGCCAACTGCAAACCTTGGTGCATGAGAGATACTCTCTGATGGCAGGCTAGCCAGGAATGAGAATTGCTTCTATTTGACCAAAGAGCACACAGAGGAATTCCCAGGAAACCCAAGTGCTTACACACACTGCAATCATAACTGATATCCACAAAGAAGCCTGACCCAACTTACTGCAGAAGCAGTAAGTCTTGTCCATGGACTAGTACTGCAAACATGGTGCTATCAAAAAAAAAAAAAAAAGTCTTGGATTATTTTTATACAATAAATCAACATGAGGCAAATCTGTAAGATCAGGTTCAGAAAAGCAGTTTAGTAGGAAGACGCATGCAGAGCCTTATTCTGCTTTCCCTGTACTTTGCAGCAGGAGTCTGATAGTAAAACAACAAGTAGGTTACTGTCTGTTTTCCATTTACCAGGCTGCTTCTTTCTCTTTAAAACAAAAACTGAAAACCTGGAGTAAACAGAATTTATGAATGAAGTACAATTTCCGAGTCGGATTGGGTATTTAATAGTCAGTACTGATTATTCTGTAATTACTTCATAGTGAAAGCTGATCTTTCAAGAGAAAATACTCATGCTGCTGATATTGACAAGAGAGTTCATTAGTTTTGTAAAAGGTAAACAAAACTGCAGTAGGCAATGGATGAATATTGAAGAAAAATGTAGAAGCCAGCCCCATAGCTTTCCTTCTCTTCTCCACTTTCATCCCTCTGCTATATAACCAATACTCATGGTAAAAATCTTCCTAAATGAGGTAGACTTTCCCCCATCATATATGAAAGTTTGCAAAAGTCACAAAAGCCAACGCCAAATTTGAAATGTGCACAAGTGCACACCGCTGTTCCCTTGTAGCTGCATGCAGAGAGAACGTTCCCAAGACGCAGGACCAGGGAGAGGGGAAACCCTGTAAGAGGAATTTCTGGGAAATGTAACCAAGTAATAGTCAAATAAAATGGGTCTGGGATCCTTTGAAGCAAGGACACTTTGAACTACATTGTTTGCTACAGCCCAGTATGGAGATTAGAAAACATTACACACACAATTCATGATTCATACCACGACAAATGAATTACATAAGGTGATGAATTAGAAGAGTATAAATGCAAGATTTTCCAGTGAAATCATAACAAACCAGGCAACAGTTACTCATGTCATCAGTGGAACTCCAAGCTGTATTTTTAGTTTATGCTATGTATAGAATATTTGCCATAGTGAAGAGCACAACACAAATTAAAAACATATTTTAAAAGGGAACTGGAAAGAAAAAAAAATGTTTAAAGATTACAATGGAAAATCAGATCATATCCCTGGTCTCTGGGTCTGTGGTGGACAACACAATTGTATCCATGTGCGCAAGTCATAAAACATTTAGAAGCCTTCCTAATTAGAAGACAAATGTTATTTACCCATGAACTCACCTAATTGAAATAACTAACCATGGTGATTTGCTTTCTGAAATTCAGTTATAAGGTTACACTGTGATGAAGATATTTGATTTATACCTAATATGTGAAATTCACTTTTGTGTAGGAGGGGCGAACAAAGCCTAGAAAACCATTAATTTCTAAGTACTGTTTTCCCTATAATCTACAGAATCCTTCCTTAACAGCGAGCCATTCACCTTAGCTGATGCACAGGACTTGTGTTGACTACTGCTAGATCTTTCCTACACAATTTGAACCAGTCCTACAGACTTTGCCCGTGTTATAGCCCCTTTACAAGAGCATAAACACATCTATAAAAAAGGTACTAATTCTTTATAAAGTTATGCTGCATTCTTACACGGACATCATCATATAGACTGTATTCAGACCTGGATGCTAAAACACAGTATACATTTGTCCCCTTCTTTTAAAGAGGAAAGGATGTGCATGTTTGATGCTTCACACAGTATTATTTTTCATGTCCTTTGAAATTTGTTTAGTTTCAATTATTTATTTATTTAATTATTAAACAGGAAGTCTGCTTTCTAATGGACATTTGTCCTTGTGGTGCCATCACCACTTGTTATTGATTGAGGTCTTTAAAAAAAAAAGTATCTACGCAAAATTAGACAGGTGTATCCTGCAAACAGCTGGTATAGTTTAAGAACCACGCTGGGTTCACGCTGAGACCTATTTTGCAAAATTTTCCTCTTCCTCCCCTTCTTCCTATGCTTTCCCTGCTCAAAAGCTTTGCAGGCATCTCTAAAAAATTCTCCTTTTAAGTGCTGACCTTGCAATTACTTCTTCCTGCTCATTTTAAACATGAATAGTCCAATGGATTTCAGCTGAAATTATTTGGTTTTTGAACAGATAAAGCAAAATCTGAATCTTCTGTTAGGAAGCTACTTTTCACATTAACACAAAGTTTAGAAGGCAAGCAGCTGCCAGAAAACAGCTGCTATGTAGACCTCTGAAAGATTAAGTTTTTAAAACACTTATTCTGCTTTACCTTAATTTCAGGTATTGTGTTGGACTGGTTAATACAAACTGTATAGTCATTACTTGGCACGTGTTTAAATATTTTAATTTCTTATGATTATTTTACGTGCATACAATAGAACAAAGCAGATTTACAACATACATTTAAGGAAAGAATAATGACAGTGGTTATCTCCTAATTACGGGAGAGATTTCCAAAAGCACCTTGTGGCTAGAATTTCAAGGTGACTTTGTGCATTAGGTTACTTAGGCACTTTTGAAAACTGCACCTTTAGTGCTCTCCAAGTTTTTAAACTCAGTCATAACCTTGTATTCAGAAATTATGGAGAAGTATCAGATATCTCCCTACTGGAAGACTGCTTCTGACAGAAACAGCAGCATATCACTTGAATGCAGTAGTGACTTGAGATATTTCACTTTAGCTTAACTTAGATTTTTAGCTCATTACTAACAACTTATATTAATAGCTCAGGAAGTATAAAGACCACTAAAGAAGGAAACGAGACAACCTTGTTGTCTCTTGATGGCCAGGAAGAGGTCTTTTGCAGGTGAGAAAGCGAGAGCACAACTGAGAAGCCAGCTCAGCAAATGGGACACCGAGTACAAACAAGTTTCAAGTAGGAACTGAATAGTCCCATTCTATTCAGTCAAATGCTTTTTCAGCTTCTATCAAGTCATCTGCCACAGGGGATTTTCATTTATTTACCAGGTGGATAATGTTGCACACAGTGTTCAGGCATTTTCCAAATCTGTTTTTGACAAATACCACTTGGGAGGTAGATCTATAATGTGTAGATTTCTTGTTTCTAGGTAGCTTAGCTAATACCATGGCAAATATTTTAGGTTCTGAATTTATGAGAGCAATGATTCTGTAATTACCACAGACCAAAGGATCACAGGCAGGTTGCAGAATGAGAATAAATTAAAGTTTAATGCAATTGGCCACATTTGGACTGTTTTTCACAGAATAGCAATGGACATATCACCGGAATGGGCCACATCCCTTTCCAAGTTACAAGCACTGATCAGCAAGCATTAAGGAGCTTCTCAACAAAATGACTACAGAAATTATTTTCAAGTAGTCCGCGCACTGTGGCTTTCTTAACTTTAGTCTAAGAAAAACAACAGGTGAAATTTGCTAGCAGAAACTTTCTGAAAGTGCTCCCTCCAAGAAAATCCCTGTCATGGGAGATTTCAGCTTAAATGGTTACAGTCCAAATACATTATCCACAACTGAAAGAAATTTGGGAAAAGGTAAGGAAACCTTAGCTGCAATTTGGCTCATGAATTTTAGTGAAAAGAAAAGGACTCAAAGAAGAAAATTACTAAAGAATTCAGGCAGTAGTTCTGCATTCAGTGATGAAGTCAGAATCCAGGCTTTGAAGTAGCAGCAAGCACTGCTTTACAGAAACGGTGCTGTCTTGGATTGTAAATCATCATCATCTTTTTCCGCCTAAACTTTGTGCCCTTCAAATATTTGAAGGAAAAAGGATTCCTCCCCTCATCACAATCTTTTTTTGGTGTAGATTAAGGGTGGGAAAGCTTTTTAGTCTCTTATTCATAGTAGTGCCAAGGTTATACTTGAAAATGGATGTGGGCAGTTAAGCTCCCCCTTTTCTTTGCATTTTCAGCTGTGAAGCCTGTTCTCCAGGGATTGTCCCTTATTAATTCATGTTAAGTCAGGTAATATATTTCTTATATATATAGATAGATATATTCACCTGGTTTAAATCAAGCTGAAGGCTGTTGACACGTGTGTTTTTACTGGATTAGTTAAATTGATTTAAAAACCACATTCTTAGAAAGTTTGCAGTCACAAATTTTTATTCAGACCAGGCAACCAGATTAATTAGCTACTGTGAAACGCTTACAGTATTGCAACATCCCAGCAAGCGACGCACTGGAAATGTTTGTTGGTGAGGGTGACACGAGTAAAGAGAACCGAATCTCTCTCAATCTGTGAAGGAGGTCTCCTACCTGTGCAGGATGGACAAGGGAAAAGGAAGCAGAAACCTTCCAATACACTAACAAATTTCTATCCCAGCTTCTTATCAGGACTTCATTACCATTGACTAAGAGACAGAAACAAGGCTGAGGTAGTATTTTAATCTCTAATCCTACTGACTCAGCACAACAGTAACATACGGTTCAGAATTAATGCAGACATATGAGAATGCTTGCACTGCGAGAAAGAGACAGCGATAACAGGGGGCTTAGAGGTCAAGTCCATTAGCAGAAAATAACATTTTAATTCAGACTGCATTTCAGGAGTTCAGCCTATTTCCAGTGTGTCCACAGTTGACTAACCTGCTGCTAAACAACCACCCTATTCAAGGAAGGAGAGAATAGTGGGTGTAGCTCACCATTACTGAAATGAATTGTGTCAGTCTCTTAAAGTTTCTAAAAGAAACAATGAAGTAGGAGAACAAAAGGGCATATTTAGAAAAGCAGCCTTCTGTTCACAACTCACCTGAAACTTTTTCTTTGCCACAAAATACTGCATCCTACGAATCACCTTAATTGCAGCACGGTGATGTTCTCGCAGCCTGTGGGAAAAACGAGGTAGGTGAGTGGGGTGAAGGAGCATCTCCTTCCAGACAGTAAAATAGCAGCCTTCAGTAAGTGCTTTACCAACACATGGATGCGTAACATTAGTAGTAGCAATTCATCCTGTGTGTACAATATACTTCTATTTTGACCTTCCCCACCTCCCAAGAATGCTATAAAAGTCCAGGATTTTATCTGCCCTATGCTAGGTTTGCACACATGTCACAGCAAGAAGCAGCGTCCACATAACCTCTATGTCAAAGCAAATCTCCACTCATCTTTCCCAGCTCCCTTTCCACGAAAAAAGAAGAGTTGTCAAGTTTCTGCACATTTAGCCATGCAGAGCTTTTACACACAATCGCTCTAGAATTACAGCTTTTGTTTCTTTTCACTAAGTCTTGTGCAATTGTCCCTTCACTAAAATAATTTGGTTTTCAAAAATCATTAAAAAGTCACTTAGAAGACTTTCAAGTAGTTGACTGCTCGACAATACAAAAGATAACTGTGGTAGCTGAACGCAACCTCTACATACACACGCATCCCCAAACTGAACTGGAAGCATACATAAAGACAAAGTAATCCAGGTCTTTAAATAAGTATATCTCCCTGTTCATGCGCATGAATTAAAAACAGAATTAAAAAATCCCCAAATAAGAATTTGCTATTTGTACAAATTTTCATACTATCTGACAAAATTATTTTTCATACAGGCATGAAAGAAATCTGTTCATTAAGAGCAGCAGATATTTGTCATTTTTCATAATTTTTAAAGCTTGTAAGAATGACAAATTTTTCTTTTTAACATTAAAAACAAACGAATCAAAACAAATATATAAAAGCTGTGCTGATGACTCATTCTGCCTGCTCGCTGTATTATTATTCTCCACATGTTTGAACAACAATATTGACAACGACACGACAACATTTCTTTCATTTTTAAATGGGTGAACCTCTAGTATTTTAAACTTTCATCCCAAGTAGACTTCCAGTGATGGCTTAGGGGAAGGAGCAGGCAAAGCAGAGCTGGCCTTACTAGATATCCCAGCTGTTTTATCTTTATAGATTGTTACTGACCATGCTGATAGGTAGGCATATTGAGATGACCCTATGCAGTATTTTCTCCTGTATCAAACCTGACCGTGTTCATACTCACTATGGGATGGAAAAATCATATTTATGTCTGGTACAAGCTTGAGTCTTTGGTATATTATAGCATGGTATTACTCAATCCTCTTCAGTTAAATACAGCCTGAATTGTCAGTGAGTATTCAGGTAGCTCCTCAGGACAAACTTCTCCCTGCAAATAGAAGCTTTGCACGTGCCAATGATGGATACCTGTCCACTGAACAATGTGGCAAATGAAGCCTTTCTGAAAACTCACTCTTTTTGTGGGAAAATAGCTTTCTCCTACTGCAAAAGCCCAAACCAAAACAACCATTCTCATTTTCTACTTGTAGATACTGTCTCTCATGTAGTTTCTTTTTGCTACAGAAATTGTCCAAATTTAACAGTGACAGAAAAAAATTACTTTCTCCGGATACGCTGTACAATAGGATTACTTTCCAAAGTAATAACATAATAACATCCAGCTTTTCAACACAGGTCTGCAGACCACTATGTGCATTCACACAGAGTAACCGCACCTCAGTAACTACGCACTGTTCCCTGCATCTGTGATTGGGTTTGAATGGGAGGGCCCTTGCCTATTAATACCTTCCTGAAGGGTCTCACAGAGACTCTGCCCAGGTCTCCTCTCATGCACATTTGACTGCAAGACCGTGGCTCATGTTATAAGAGTGGAAATTCACTTCGTCTAACTGGGCTAGCTGCCTTCTTGGATTGACTCCCGGTGAGCTGAGTCAGCCCAGCGATAGTTACTGGTATTCCCGTTCCGAGATCCCCTGCTGCATCACTGCTCAGGACAAGGACAACTTCCACAAAACCAGAAGGAAATAAAGCATTTATCTTTTTAAGTTCTTCTTCACAGAATTAGAGCCAAAAAGATAAATGCTGCTGAATTTGGTATTAAGTATTAAAGATGTGACAGTGTAACTTTCATGCGGATATACATACTATATGTTAACGCACACATCATCTTATGACAAATAGAAATACATTTCAATTGCAATAAAACTGCTTGTAGTATTTTGTTTTATCCCTCATTTCCTCTGGGGTATTTCACAGTCCATTATTTTAAAGTAAAATTCTTTTCTTTGGGGCATACATTCACTAGTAGAGTACACCAAATCCCTCATCCTCTGTCTAGATGCACAGGCTCATCCTTACGCAAGGCAGCAGGATAATAAAAATGAGATTCATCATTCAGTACACAATACTACACCACCAAAATGATTTTCCAATGCAGTAATTTTAAATCAATCATTTTTCAGTGCTAACATGAGCTTCGGTGCCAGGAATGGAAGTTCATATTCTCATTTTGTTCCTTTACATTTCCAACTGCAATAGGAAACCTTACAGTAAGCTTGTTTCTGCTTATGCTGTAAAATCTAATTCTGCACAACAGGCTGTCCTGCTTCCCTGTGATTAAATGCTTCTGCAATGAGAGAAGGGAATAAAGGATTTAATTAGTAGCCAAGGTTATGATTCACAGTTGTTTGATCTCTTTTGCAAACTGGTAACAAACGCTTTAGTAAATTGAGAGCTTAAACATTAACTGGTGATATTTGTTTGTTCAGCCACTCGTGACATCTCTCAATTCTAGTTACAGAATGACTGTCTGCAATCTGGGGGGACATACAGCGTTGTTATTTGCCAAATAGCCACACAATACATTATTCTCCAAGAAAGGTTTTCATGAATACTTCTTTTATTTTATTTTAAAGGAGTGTGGCGGGAAATGACATCATCTGAGAGTGCTTCTAGACACAGAAGCAACATACCTTCACAGTGCATGATCCGCAAAGAAAGCAGGAGACGCCCTCTGGAGAGTGACTTCTGTGCAGACCACGTCTCCAATGGCAGCACCAGCTGCACATCGCCTCCTCGCCCATGCTAGAGCTGGGTCATCATGAATCAGGGAACTTTTTCCTTTTCAGGCAGGGACTACTGGGATACTTGTGAAAGCCTGCCTGTTTCAATTTAGCTGTGGGAGCTCAGCTCTCTTGCAAATGAAATCCATTCTTCTTACAAGTTTGGTTTTGCCTAACTTTGGTAGAAAGCATGTTTGGTAAGTGCATTAGAAACAGGGGAAGCAGAAAAGGCTTTGCCTTTGGGTTAGTGAAGCTGTTTTCCTCTCGTGAGCATTCATCAGGCTTAGACTCTCATCATGCCCATTAACCTCATGATAACCGACATCTGAAGTGACTTGCCAATCACCACTTGAGTGATTCCAACAACCACCAGCATACTACCTTCAAAAATAAGCTTAAGTAGCTCTTATGCCTGTAAAATCAACCTAAAGATTACTGCTTCCAATACTAGACAACCTCTCAGCTGAGCTTTTCTCAAGCAAAAGCAGATAAAAGGGACTTTTTTTACTTTATTTTTTTTTTCCCCAAGCAATACTTCATAGTTTTGTTTCCATGCATTTCATGTTGGTGAAAGTCAGCCCAAACAGCTGAAATATCCTTTCCGCTTCGTGGACGTAACCTAGTAAGGCAGCGCGAGCACCACATGTTGCACTGTCCCCTGTGCCAGTGTTGGGATCATTTATAGGAGCGGCAGGAAGAACATTACAGTTCAAACATTCATTTGGGCTTCAGCCATACAGCCGGAAATATCTACTGTCCTGTCTCGGACCAAGACCAACAGCTCCTTATACACAGCTTACTGCACAGCCACTAACTGCCAATAGCTTTCACTGGCTACCAGTAAACTTCTGTCTCAATATAAATAGGACATCAAGATCATCCTTAGCACAGCACATACTGCACTACATTTCCAGTGGACTTCAAATCAGAGAATTAAGGTTTGAAGCTGCCACTAAAGCAGTAAAATTGTCAGAACCTGTAGGAATTATCCAGAAGGATTAAGGAGGATATAATAACTAATCAATAACAGAAAAGCATTCTGGTAGTAGTAGGAGGGTCAACAGCTTCATACAAGCCTAAATTATTCATATTCTGACACTTAGAAACTAGGTTTGCTTTATTTGTGCACCGAAAAAGTAACCTGTTGCTGATGCAGGCACTCCTTGAAGCATAAGGAATGAGGATAAAAAAAAACCTCCTGCAACAACATGGAATAGGTTGAGCACCCACACTACAAAAGGAAGCCTGACAGACTAAAATGACTAGAAATCGTTAAGTTTTCCTGCCCTCTTTTGTTGTTAGGTTACTTAGCCTACCACAAGCCATTTGGAGGAAACCCGATCTCTTCATTAGTCCATCAGAAATCTGGACTGGAATTTCACATAATTTGGAAAACAAGCATGCTGAAGAACTTAAGGTACTTTTACAGACATTCTCATTTGGTTGGAAAGTAATATATTTATAAATGCCCCAAACTATTGTAATAGAGCCATTAGTATTGCAATATTATTTATTTTTTTACAACACAGCCAAAACCTCAATACAATCCCAAAGGTATGACTCATTCTACACTCCTGCATTCACAGACAGCCACAGTGAAGGTCCCAGGCTTCGGCCAGCAACTGTCTGCAGTGCAGGTTGCTATCTCGCTCCTGCTAAGGGACCTGAAGGGCTTCCCCAGTAGAATGCTTCGGGGACCAAGGCTAAGGTTCCAAAAATGGATACTTTTTTTCCTACAAACACCACAAAGTAAACAGTTGCATGGTTTGGTTGTTTCACATTTCAGGAAAAATAAAAACTTTTTTTTGCTTATTTTTTGAAAAATGAAGCTTTATAACATTCATCCCTGTTCTAAAACACGTAGGTATTTCACTAATGCACAAAATAGAAAAAAACATTTACTAGCTGGAAATATTTATTGTCCTTACAATGCTGCTGAATTTGATATCAAATCCTTAGTAATCCCACTATAAGCATGTCCCCCTTCTCATCTTAGAAAGGTATTCCACATACTGGTTTAGTGTTAACAGAAATATTAAAGCAACAAGACAGAGGAAAGGTGGTGCTAATTTCCTATTTATAACACTTGCACTTTGTTCATTTGTAGAACATATTATTTTCAGGCCCATAATGTCTGGCACAGATGTCCCCACGTACAAAGACACTGATATTATTGGAGTTAAAAGGTCAACACTGTTCAGAATGAGTTTAACAAGAAGGAAAACTCAGTAGGAGAGAGCCACGGAGTTGCAAGATCTTTTACAAAATACCCTCTTCTCAGTAAACCTAACACTGATTTGAAGTCAAGTTCAGTTTTCAAACCTATTTAAATTCTCTGCAGTCTTCTTAAATTTCTGACTTAAGACAGAGCTAAAGTATTAAGAACGAAGGCTGCAGTTGATTGGTCTGAAGTTTTTGGCACTAATCATTATTTAGACTTGAACTTTATCTTTAACACATCAGATTTTAATAATATGTTGTGCATGTGAACTGAAATACTTTTTTCCATTCAGGCACTGAAAATTGTTCCTGTAACAAAATCTGGTGGAAGAGATTCAGAGTAACTACATTAAGCCATTTCATTAGTGCATTTAAGTCTAATGAAATCTTTCATCGTTAGCTCTCTAGGGGCTTTTGGTATAGAATTTGCTGTGGCTCAGGGTTATTCTTGTCTTTTCACACATGCAGTCATTCCCTACTCATTACATGTGATGGGATTCTCTGTTATTGGGCAGCATTTCACATGTGATGAGTTCGAATGGACTGGGTTGCACCAATGTGTATCCTGCAATAGGAAATGCTTGCTCACTGTACCCAAGAACAAAATCAGAATCACTGATTATTTCAAATGATGTGAGCTACCCAACTTTTCCTTCCATTTCTTACTAGAGCTTGGCAACTGTTGTTTAATTCTGATGTACTTCTGCAGCCATCATTATACATTTTCCAAGGGCTCTCTAAAAATACCCTCACCCATAAATGATTCACAAAAACACCTTAAGGACAAAGTAGTAAAAGCTGCCCAAAAGTGTCAGAAAAGTATGATGACACCTGAAGAGCAAACCAGTTACAAAAGTGAAGTTTTATTAAATGGGCTTCAGCCAAGTTTAATGTTTATATAAATGCTCCCAGAACATTTTCAAATGTACGAATGTGTTTATTTTTAATGGACAATCTTTTTTTTACTAGAATTTGCCCTCTAGGCTTCCCATCTACTCATGAAAGTAAAATTAGAAACTAGTAACAACACAAATGAAATGAATTCAGCTACCCCATAGCACTCACCCTCCAGAGTCTTCACAGGTTTAAAAGCAAAAGGGGTACAGAAATAATAGATATCATACAGAAAACAAGAAGAATCACAAATAGCAGGTACGATACATTTTTCAAACTTCTTTAGTCTTACAGGAAAGGAAAAGGCATTCTAGTAATTATAGGCGAACTAGTAATCTAGTTACAAAAGATCGATGCCTACTTAACTGTTATTCATGCTTGTTCCTGAACAGATATGATTTCATCAAATGCATTTGTTCATCTGAGCACTGAATAATTCAAAGTCAGCAGCAAACAACTTCTATGAGGATTTTTACATTAATAATGTATATAGAACAGGCTGTTTCAAGTGTCGATTTTTAAAAATACGAGCTGCTTTGACTTAAATGCATGTCTCCTCACATAATTGCTGTTCCCCAGAGGAATGCAGACGTTGACTTCCCATAGGATTCTTAGTGACTATAAAATCATAAATTGCTCTGCAAGAATACTGTGTAAAAGTAATGTCAAATCCACTCTCTTGGTGAACATTTCAGGCAGTAAACATTTTGGTTATTGTTTACTGAATGTGAACATAGCCCCAGGGGAATTAGTTTAAGCTGAATTAACATTTCTAAGCTCCTCCCCATACTGTATTCTCCCACTGTATTTGTGATTGGTCTTTTTTTCTTTTTTTTAAAAACAAAATACATAGGCGAAAGGCACATATGCTGGCTTCAGCACAGCACCGTGGCTTTCTGCTGCTTTGGGAGCCTACAATGTAGTGATGGCAGCTGACCAGAGGTCTGCAGGGATGGCCTGGGAGATAGGTGCCCAGAGGTGCTGGGGAAGCAGGAGATGGGGGTTAATAGGGAAAAGGGAGAACCAGCTGAAGTGACTTGACTTGTACAAGGCATTAATGGTAATTTGAGACTCAGAGAGTGTTTGGGAAATACAGCTCATCAGTCTGGCCCTTTAAAATATGCTCATATCAAGGCAAACTAAAATGTATATTTAAATGTAGGGAAATGAAAAGGGAAAGAAGCTTTGCCCTCCTTATCTAGGATTAACACAGGTTACCATCGCCATGTGATCAGCAAGAGATGGCACAAAGTGCAGATGTTTTTGGATGCTGTTTTCCTGATAGGGATCATGAGTCTCACAGGAGTCTTAGCTTCATAACTCATCTAAAGTATGAACTCTCCAATATCTATATTGCTGCACAGGGACTATAATGCTGTAACTCAAGGTGGAACCATTTTACAACTGAATTTCTGAATTTTCAAGAACAGCTTTCTGCAAAGTATTCATGTGGTACTGGAAGACTGGGCACAGGATAAGGAAGACAAGCACATCATTAAATGCAAACTTTTCAAGCATGCTGATCTCCTAGGCTATCCCCAGTTGTCCCTCTATTCCTCAGCACATGCTGACAAACAAAACAAAAATTCATTTCCAGCTACAGAAAAGGATTCAGAAACAGCATAGGATTTTGGAGCTCCAGGCTCTAATTTGTTCAACTTCTCTTGGATGAAATGGTCCAATACATTGTACTTCTAGAAACAAGGTAAATCGCTGTAGCTAGAATAAAGATGATATATACATTTTCAGGACTAATGTTATGCTAGGACAAACACATGTAGCATCAGAGAGTTCACTTGTGTTCTGCCAATGACGCTAGCTAAGAACAAAACCCTTAGTATAAAGGTTTGTGTTCAAATCAGGCAAAAGCATGATATTTCTTGTACATCCTAAATGGTCTTGACTGCATGTTTTCACAATGCTGTTTTTACTTACGTCTGTTAGCAGGGTATGAAGAGTTACACAAAGGACACGGAAAAGAAAAAAAGGAAAACAAAATGATTTTTGAAAGGGACTGAAATACCCCTGTTCCATATAAAAAAAAATATAAAAACCAGTTCCCATTTTGTCAGAATTGGTTACTGTTTCCCTAATCTGGCGAATTCCCCATTATCAAATCACAGCAAACCTTTAGTCAGCTCTTCACTCTCTGCATCTTGTTGAGACAGAACCCAGCTATTTCTTTACATGATTTCAAAGCCAAGCAATTTAAAAGTAACTAGACAAAAATGAGATCACCGATAAGTAAATAATAATATATGGCATTGTCTTCCAGACATCGTCTGACAAGTTAAACTCCTTTTCTAAAGAAGCTGAAGATAGAAGACAACAGAGCTGTAGTTCACTGCACAAGGAAAGCCATGAATATTATTATTTTGCAGTATTTGGTTAAGAGCGTTTTGTTCCAGATAAAAAAATATTTTTTTGCAGAGCTTGTCATTCATGGCTCTGAACTACACAAGGATCCACAGGGCTAAAACCAGCGATACTAGGAAGAAATAACCATATTGCCTATGGCCGCTTGTCTCTCTATTGTTGGCCTATTAAACTTACAGTAACCTTTGGATATTAAACTGGCTTCTGTTACACTACTTCATTATGCTCAACAAGTTGTTAACACTACAAGGTAGCTCTTTGTTGTACTTATCCCAGGGAGCTGCCAGACCACTGCAAACTCAAGTCGGAGACTGGCTTTTCTATTTAGCTTAAATTGCATTGCTCAGAACATGCATCAGGTACAACCCATACGCAAAAATGTCTAAGGCAGAGTAGGAGATGTAAAAACATCAAAATTAAGATCAAGACTCATTAACAAGTCTCAATTATTTATTTCCGTTTTACCTAAGACTTCAACTTACTAATTTAATATATGCTGTATCCCTCATCTTAATTAAGACACATCAGATAATAGTACAACTAACAACACCCTATTTAACCTTTTGTTTTAACACAAAAGAAATAGGCTTTTACTAGATCAACTACTGAAGCAGTTCACTGGGGATCCGTGGAAGGTCAAAACAACACTGCATTGCTACTTATTTAACCTCACACAATGACTTCAGCCAGAACCTCCTTCGCTTTCTTTCCTCATCTCAGTAATATGTGCATTTTTAAATAACGGTCAGTAGAGACATAAAAAATGTTTTTTCTTCATAAAATCAATCATAGGCAAGAGGTTAGATTAAGTTATACACCTTCACAGCTTCATGCTATTCTACCATGGCCAAATAGCTTAACCTAGAGAGCATCTCAGCTGTTCAAAACAAATGAAAATAATTACACAGTTCCAACTGACAAAATAAAGCAGCTCTCCTGTTGCAGAGACTGGAATTACAGCAGGAAAAAACATCTGAAAGGAAAAGGCCATTGACCTTAATAGTAATATTTACGTTACCGAAGTTAGTAATAAGACTATTTCAGAAACCCTTAACATTTTCCATGTTGTTTTCTACCACAGAGGTGATTGGCAAATTTTCCTGCCATTTAATAATGAAAAAGAGAAAATGGATGTTACTGCTGTGAAGCTGTTTGTAAGCTTATAAGCACTATATACTGAACTCATACCGCATCGTGATTGCATGACGAGACAACTTAAAAAGACTCCCACAAAAATCAACTGAAGAATAAATGAGGCCAAATTCTGCCCTGATTTACACCACGAGACATCAGAAGTGAAAGGAAGCGCAGGGACTGCTAGGTCACCACAGCTTTTGGCCTGCCATTGCGGTAGGGGATCTGGATGTAACTTATATGGTGTGTCTGTCTACAGCTGCACTTTTTAGTGGGTGTATCCTCCAAAAGCGAAGTGATAGAAGACTATAAACACAAGGGTGTTGCTATACGCTGTGCAAGCTGCTATGAAAAGCACTATAAAACCTTGCACAGATAGCATTAGGACAAGGGGACCTCATTTCCCATGTCAATGCCATCACATTGAAAAAAAAAAAAGAAAAACAGTTACAAATGTAGTTCAAAACTGCAATATTTGCAACTGGAAGCATACTCAAAGATTTGCTGTTTTACAATGGTGGAGAAACACATGGGATTTCAGCTTGCAGAGAACAGCCTTTTCCTATAAATCACAGAGAGTAATCTGAAACCTAGAAACAGCACAGGGGCTCACATTTATGGATTTAAAACAGATGAAGAGCAAGCATGCTCTTAACCCTTTCCCCATAATTTTTTCCAAGTCCAAAATGAAAATGCAAGAACTGAACAGAAATTAACTGGGTAAAAACCATAATTAATAAAACCCTGAGAACACCTAAAACTGCAGCTCTTTGACTGACTTCCCCAAGGATACAAGCAAAGAATTGTCCTAAAGCAAAGCACTGTAAAACAGTGAGAGCATAATCCACTATTCGGACTGTTCTTTCATCAACTTTTATTTAAGCAGTTTATCTTGTTGAGATTAGGATCTCTCTTATAGAGCAAGACCTGGCAAACACAGGCCTCTGGTTTTGAATGTCAGGCTATATTTCACTGGGAAAGAAGTACCTAGCAGCCTGTCGTCTCACCATACGGTTATAAACTACTTAATCAGGCAACAGGAGAACTAATACTAACACATCAGCAATAGTTTCTCTTCTCTTCAGAAATATGTAAGAGCATTAAGATTCTATAAAGAGGGTTTATTTGTTGTCTTTTCATATCCCCAACCATTTTCCTACCATTTTAGCCTCTCTCATGGCTCATTGGCCAAAAAAACCAAAAACAAAACAAACCAAAAAAAATACAGCATAGCCAAAAATACCTCAAATCTTAAGATGAAGCCTCTTTTTTTTTTGTTTGTTTGAAAACGTGAGAGAATGGGCTGGAATACCAACATTGCCAAGAGGCATTAGTCTATACCTTGTCAGGGTCAGAGTTCCAGTCCTTCCAGAAATTCACTCCCATACGTGACACAATGGTACGATTAAATACAGAAACGAGCCGGGACTGAAATAAAGTATGATGGTACATCATATTAAATTTCTACACCAGCGTAATATCTTAGAGGAGATCCTAAACCAACCAGCCAACTCAGGACAGTTGAAAGGAGAAGAGGAAAGATAAGTTTAAGCTCACTGCAGCATCACTCATCTGCACATACAATATTTGCCCCATGGTAATCCAACCTCTGTCCCTTTACTGGCTGCAGCTCAGTGAAGTGGTGCTTGTGTCCATGTCTCTTGATGAAAAGCTAGGGTGGAGGGTGTCTCTGTACGTAAGTGAAAAGATTGCAATTCAAAGAAAAATGTCTTTAAAGTGGCAAACATGGGTACCTGAATCATTTTCAAATGAAGAAGTTAGTACCTAAGCACATTAGAAAAACACAGCATGAAAACGAATTCAGTCATTCAGAATTCAACATACCAGGTATGTTGTGGGAGCATTCAAAGAACTCAGCCATGAGTGAAGTTTTGCACCACAATCATCAGAGAGATGACCTAAAAGAAAAGCTGAGCCCTTTTGAAATAGCTTGGTAGAACTGTTTTAGTTAATTGTACTTGCAAAGAAAGATCTGGGGTTAAGGGGTGGAAAGAGAGAGTAAGAGAGAACTTAGCTATTAGCAAAATTCTTATGACCAACATGATATGTCGAATCACGTGCTGGCAAATTTCCACAACCACAAATGTCACCACAGTTTTCTTTCCTTCTTTCTGTGTTTTTTTGTTTGTTTGTTTTTGTTTTTGTTTTTAAATCATTTCTATCCAAAGACTTACATTTAGCAAACTCATACTTTGTGGAAAATTTAAGATTAGATCCTCAACTGCTTTAGCTATATCCTAGTATCACTACAGCTTTTTAAAGCAAGTCCAACTTCAAATACAACCTGCTTTGCTCCACTTCAGTCCTGCAGCTGCTCAGATCCAGATCTTGTCTTTGTCTCTTGTGAGCCCAAGATCATATTTGTATGCAGGCACCTACAGACTTCCCCAAAGGGATTTCTCAAGATGTCTGTCAGCCCATCTAAATAGGTTGGGGCATACAGTTTTGAAAATCTCATAAGGTACCTAAATAATCATCACTGTCTGACCTATTCCATACTTAGCCCAGTGTACCAATTGCACAACTATGAAGAAGAAGCACTTTGCAGCTTGAAAGTCGCTAAAAATAGGGACTGTATCACATTTACTGAATTGTGTGCACAAGATGGCCAGCTAGATAGCCCTTCTTTAAAGCACGTCCTGTGCAAAAGTTTCTGCTTAAACGTAAAAAGTCACTTTGCAGCCCCTGTCTCACCAAAGCCGGTGTGTGACACTACATGCATGAGTAGCCTTACTGAAGCCAAGGGGAGAGCATGTGCCTGAACTTGCACACTGACTTTGCATATCAAGGGATCAGTAGAAACTTGAAAAAAATGTACATGTAAGAAAACTTTTAAGATAGAAAATACAGATTATGTATTGAGCAGAGTTCTAGATATACACTTACTGACTGGGTCTGTATTTCTTGCCTGGAAAATGTGACCTGAAACACATGAGTTTTCCTGTTCTACCTAATAGCTACAGAATATGCTGTGTTATTACTATTACAAAAAGACAGGGGAAATTTTATGAGCTGATACGCTGGAGACAGAAACTGGCTGGGGCTAACTACTCTGGTATGCGAGCTCCGTTTCTGTCTGTGGCTTCAAAGCGCATGCGCAGCTCAGCAACATAATTTTTGGCCTAGAAATTATTCTCTAGTAAGTTAGATATAGAAAACAGTATTTTAATTATTTTCTCTTCTCCAGCTACTCTCTCTCTCCACTCAGAAACTGTTAACAAGCCTGTGTACCTTACAACTTTAGTTCTGCTGCACAGAAAAAAAATATTTTGCTTAGTGTTCCTATCTCCTTGTGTAAATATGTGATGTTTACAAAATGATTTACAGTCGAGTACTTTGTTAAAATTATCAGTCCACTTCATAACTTCACAGTTTCACAACACACATTTCGGCAATGCAAAATTTCCTCAATAAGAGTTGAACATCATCAGTTCAACTAGGCTCAGCGTAGCCAGTAGGAATCTTCTGATCTTGTCCAGTTTTAGGTGGGCTCTATTTATTCTAGAAATATTTTTTTCAATGGTATCGATACAGTTCCAATACTCAAAGAACTAATACAACCACGCGTTTTTCCTGGCAGTATCAGCAGAAGGGCACAGAGAGAGTTAAACGGAAATGAAAACTAAGCTACCTACTACACTCCAGCATGGACAACACTCAAGGGAATATACTAGGCGTGGAAGTCAGCATTGCCACCCTTTGTGTTCTACCTGCCCTGAGAATCAGGAGATTCCCATGTCAAGATTAACATCATACATCATACCACAAAACACATGGCAAATGTTACCTAGGAAAGCAGCGAGAGATCTTGTTTGGCATTAAAATGACTGATAATTTACTTTTTTGGGGTGCAACATAAGGCACACGTATACAACTCACAGTCTCAAGCGTCTCACCTGCAGGAGAGGTAGAATCAGAAGCAGTTAGCCAAACCCTCGGGTAACAGAATTTCAGCCTCCATCTCTTCTTGCTATAACTGGATTTTTTTAAACATACTAAATAAGTTCCTAAAGATGCAGACAGACAACTAACTATGAAATAGCGAGGCAAATCCCACTGATTACCTGTCTCAGAGTTGCCTTATTCCTTTAAAATTCTGGTCTTTAATTCAAACATAAACAATTTCACTTGATATCAGACCAAACTAGAAACAGAGCTGCATATTTAGAAAGGCTTACATACCTTTTCTTCATATTATTTTTTCTGTTTGCAAGCCAAGACCAAAATCACCAATGACAAAATGCCACAACAAAGAACATTTTCACAGAATTTCCAGCCCGAATTAGAAGCAGGAAAAACAAAACAAAATAAACAAAAAAAAAAACAAAAAAATCAGCACTGACTGTTATCCCACAAGACTTTCATAATCTACTTCAAAAACTCATGAGATTTGGAAGAGGCTGAGAGACTCCATATGATGCAATCTTTACTCAAATCTCTGAATGTTTATCCACTATCAATTTTATTGAGAAGACTAAGATGGTATTGCTTACTAGAACAGACTACCAAAATATACACCAAACAATTGGTATTTTTTGTCCTGTAATCTGATGGCCTCTGCCTAGATTTAAGTGCAAGTCTAAACATACTTTACAATGCTTTCCTCTCCATTTTCTAGTATCAGTATTCTCTTTTGAACAGTATGCGTGTGTATATACGCACTAAACTGATAAAACAGAGTAACAACAAATTATTTGTACTTGTGTAATGAGGTGACCAAATTGTGTTGCTTTTTTTTTTTTTTTAAATGTAGTTCTTTTTTCCTCCTGCATTATGGGATGTCCTGAGATATTTTATCCTCCACAGCAGGCTGTCCTGATGTCTCTAGCTGCTGCTTCCCAAGGAAATGTCACTACCAAGCTACTAGGACAATTACCTGGTTGCAGGCAGGCCCAAAATAAAGGTCACAAAATCCTAAATGATTTTTCATTTTAGAATATTTTCCTGAATGTGGGTTGATGTGAATGCTATTACGATGTGTATTACTGACCAGCAACTGCAGGGTCATTAACAATTCCTGCAGCTTAAGGTTCACATTTAGATAAACTACAGTGCTAATGGGCTAAAGACTGCTTTCTAGAGTCCTAAGAGCTGTCCCAAAGCTTATTTTTATTCCTATACTTGAAAGTATTACGGTAAAGCACTGTAAAAGTTTACCTTCAATTACAATCGCAGGCATTTCTTAAATAATTATAGTTGCACCACAAATTAAACTGTACCCAAACTATATTTGGACATTCCCTTAACCTTTTTGACTTACAAAATAAACATAACTAGTAAGGTTAAAATAAACTGCTTACTTTTCAAAAGAAATGCTTATTTGTTTATTAGTTTGAATTTCATAAATATGAATTTCTAGATAAAAGTGGAATCTGATTTCCTTTCACGTTAAAAAGTTCACCATGAAATGACTGATTCATCAGTAGCACAATCCTCAGTTTTAACAGCAAATTAGCCGTATTTTCTTCCCCTACACGAGTACATAAACATATATATATATATCTTTGCTTGATTATTGCTGGAGCGCTTCTACTGAACTACAGGTTCAGTTCACTTTTTTCCGCTAAGGAAAATATTAAAGCAGTTGTTTTGAAGGGAAAAAGAAACGGAATACAAAATAGAGGAAACACTGTATACTGCAAATAAGGTCAGGCCCCTTCAGTCAGTTGTTTTCTGCAATGATTTTATATACAGGAGAAATGTATAAGCATCTAAGTTGTTTTCCACTTAAAAACAAAGCAGGCAGACATCTAACTCAAAGGCCCAGAAGACAGAAGTCCATGTGTCCAGTCAGTGGAAAGCAGCTGGCTTTTCCAGCTGTAGTTCAGAGAATTTAGGTGAGATACCTAAAACAAGTGGTATGAACCCACCAGAATAAAAAATCTGCACTCTTACGTGTTACTCATATATGTTGCTCAGTAACTGTGACAGCCTAAGTTAAACCATGTGGATTATTTAATAACATACAGTTATTTGTTTTTTTTGTAATGTAGCCTCACCTCAGTAGACAATTGGCAATGAGGACTAAACATGAGAACTTTTGACCTGAAAATATGTAATTTTTTTCTGAATTCCACAAGAACATATGTATTCTCTTTTCTCACGACTTTATTTACAATGGCAATTATTTCTTTTATTAGAAAAATGTGTTTAAAGCAGATTGAACGCTTCTTGGAAGCTCAAGAGAGGTAACCTGCATGGTGGTATCTATATTTACAGAGGAAAAATGCCAGCATAGATGCTGGCATTGCCAGTGCTCAAATCCACATTCAGGAAGCATCAAATGAATAATTCACCTTTCAGTGAAAAAAAAGGCCAAGAAGAGCATTTATGTTTTTTCCTCACACATCCTGAAGGGAAGTGTTCAACCATGCATTCGCACCAGCTCTTGAAAAGAACGTAAAAGGCAAAGAGGTAATACAAAAGGACATGGTTTAAAAATATTTCTCATCTTCATCCCATCTAGGAGAGCTGTTCTTTCATATGGGTTAGCAAAGATCTGTGATAGGGTAAAATCTTGGCCTATTGAAGGTAATAAAAGTTTTGCTATTGATCTCAGTGGGCTGGAATTTCTTCTATTATCTTGCAATATGTGGATGGCTGCCTGAACGTCTGCAGAGGTTGCCTCTAGAAAGTCAAAGCACAATTTCTTAGAAATAGTCAGATCTGCTGATGAAGGTAATCTCATCACATTATAAAACCCTCAAGAATTAGATGTTCATTAGAAGTTGTTGTGCCTGACTCATTTGATAGATTTTTTTAATTGAGATCTCTCATTTGAGCAAACATAAAAATTGAATACTTTCTAGCTTCACATAAACATTTTTCCAGACTCCTGTCAAAACGTGGTATATTATGCAATTTGTCTGAGGTTACACTGGAAGCCTGAGTCCCATGAAATTATCTGAACACTTTTTTTGTTTTGTTTTGTTTTGAAACACCAGTCAAGAATGAGAGCAGGAAGGAAAAAAAAAAAAGACTGAGAGATACATACTGTTGAACTAACATCCTTCTGGTCCCGTATTTCCTACCAACAAAATGTATTAAAGTACAAAGAAAACACTGTATACACATATGTGCACAAAAATATAACAGGCAATCCCCAGTTTATGGTCAGATATACACAATATTCAGCCATGACATATCCAGGCATCTCTGCTTATAGAGGCACTTCATGAGCCTTTTATTCCAAGAAGACAGAAAGAACAAGTGGTGGTGTGCAGAGAAGAAAGCCCTGGTGTACGCTTAGAGCCAAAGTGTACAAGCCAAGTGCACCGCTGAACCTGCTCGCACAACACAGATTTTCTCATTCTCCAACTCTCCTACTTTTCCTGTGCCCATCAATGGCAACGCTTGTGTTACCAGTTAAAGAGCAGTGACAAAACACGAATGCAAAATCTGTATTAAAACAAAAAAGAGAGTTGAGATGGATTTTTCTATAGCTGCTAATTTTCTCTCCTATTAACACATTTATTCATATTTCACTTCTATTGCTCACTTTGTGTATATAATGTAGTTTTCTTAACTAAGCTTTGCAATTCTACAGCTTTCCCTTTAAATTTGCTGTTCCATGTAAGAAATAAAAGCATTTTCTAAAAATGACTGTTTTTGTAAAAACAGGGCCACTGGCAGGAACGCAGCCTCACTAGGCTCACTGATGTTAAAAATAAATGAATGGTATAGTCTAAGCTCATTAGTCCAAAGCAGAGTTGACTGGTATATAGGTGAAACTGGTCAGTCACATGCTCTTACTATGTCGATGTCCACGCAGACTTCACAGTACCTGCCTCAAGGGTACACAACATTTTTTAACATTTCACTTTATCTACAATCACTTCAAACAACTTGTATTCAAATGAGCAAATACGGGTGAGTAACATGACAAAACGTCTTCAGAAACATAGCAAGAAACATCTGGCCTTGCTACAAGACTGGTTCAAGGCTTCAGCAGGACGCAAACCCCCGGTCACCCCCTCCACACCCCTAAATCGCATTTCCCCCAGATGTGCCATGCACTTGCTTAATGGAGTATAAAGGATCACAACAACAAGAAAATACACAAACTGACTTTAAACTCAACCATCTATGTTCAAGGCACCCAAAAAAGATCTTGCTGAAAGGAAAAAAAAAATTGCTGGGAAGACTGAAGAACATAAAATTACAAACTTTTTTGAATTACCATACTGTCAGCACACGGGAATCAGACACACAGGGGGCTCAAAACTGTGGGATTTATTTCCACCTTTAAAAAAAAAAAGTGTTTTCCACCATTTAAAGCATTAGGGCAAACTCAGCCTTTTGTATCAATTACTTCTTCATGTGAAACTACAAATCAGTTGTTTTTAGGAGCCGGGACTTCAACCAATAAAGTGACCCAAAATAGACACGGCAAGATTTGCCATAAAAAGACATGAGAGTTGACCCATGTTAAAGATAGAAAAACGGGTCCCAAAGTATCCTTTAGCTATGCATTTAGCACTGGCTGAGAAAAAGCAGGATTAAAGCCAGGGGTTGCATACAGGTGACTTCACTGCTCTCCCTCCATTAAAACACGGCTCATTCCATATGGTGTTGTACACCTTGTGTTGAATTTTTAGCTTCTGCTCCTTTGGTCTGCTTTGTTACCTAAATATATCATTCAAATTTCCCATTGAGTTGCACACATGAAAGCTTGATGCATTTAAATGAGAAACAGTCTCTCCTGGAGTCAGAAGTGAAAGACATTCTAACTTAACTAAAAAGATCCCAATCTTGCAGTTGTAATTATTTTTCTGTGAATATCTGTATACTTCCACTGACTGCAGTGGGCAATAGCCCATACGAGCTACAGAACCCTATAAGATTTTGCAAGGATGAGGCCAAAGGGTTTTTTGCACTCTTGTAAACAGCTCAATGAAAGATTTTAGGGAGAACTGTGGGTATTACAGATTAGCATGTTAATGTTTGCACAGCTTGTGTTAACTGGAAGACTGTGGACTGACCACCGCACTTGGGTCAGAAACTCTCCTCCAAAGCCCAAACCCTCTCAAACTCACCCAATCTGAGAGGTTTTGAAATCACCCCACCTATTTCATTATTATTAATTGTTGATGTACAAATACTCAGCCTGAGCCTATTTATATAGTGAAGCTAATACAAATATAGTGATAAAATGCAAAACACACAAAGCCCATGCAAGAAGGCTCTCCAGATGAAGAGGCAGTATGAGGTGGCGTATTTCTACTTGAGGTGCTTTGTCACCTCCTCTTAAACTTAACATTCCTTTGATGCACCTTCTACCCAAACTAGCAGGGTCATGTAGTGTCCAAAGCACTCCAAGATAAATTGTACAGCTTCTCAGGAAGTGCTGGTGTAAGCAAAAACTTCACAAAGGAACCTTTAACACAGTGAAGACAAATACCACTGGTAGCTTCATATTCAGGTCAAACCTTTGTTCTAAGCTCACTTTCAAACAAAGTGCAGTACTTGGCTAGCAGTTTTCTACTACAATGCCATGCTGTTAAAGTGTTTTTTCAGAATTGCAGCAATCTGATGTACTGAAAAATAAAAGTAAGAACCCACAATTCTTGCAATGAGTAATAATCCTATTTTTCCAGCTTTGCCACCAGTTGCCTTCAGCATACTGCTGTCACTGCTAGGAAAGTTGAATTCAAGCAACTGAAAGCAAGATTTCACTTTCGTCCTGCTTAATGTGGCAAGCAATTTTGTTTCTTGTGAATCTGGTAACATACTACAGCCTTTATGAACAGTAATCATTGGAAGTATTAGGAAACAGAAGCTAAGGATTAACCTTGCATTAAAACTACTGTTGACCTTATAAGAGTGATTATTTATTAGTCTGTGAAAATCATGACATAACCTCACAGCTCATATAACCATTCAGGTGTATTATAAAAATAAATAAATACCATCCCTCTCCCACCACCAACAGTACTACACTTGAAAACACTCACACTTAAATCACTTGAAGTTTTAATACTGACGTTTAACAGGTCAACACAAATCTGGCATTCAGGTGATTGTTAAGATTAAAAAGTAAATTAATCAGTAAATGTAATAATCAAGGCATGATGAAAAAACTGCCTGCAAAAAAGAAAGACTCAAGCTGTCTTTGTAGACAAGATGAGTAAGGAATTTTGCTTAGAATACATAGAGTTAAAAAGCAACTACTTGGTCATACTCTGTTGTTTGTGCAGCACCAAATCTAAATCCAGGAGAGATTATGAGAAAATTTGCTGCAGGCTGTCAGACCTCATTAAGTTAATGGAACTGGTAAATTGGCTCATTTCCAGCACATTGTAGAAAGAAAAGCGCTTTCAGCTCAAGAGTGAAGGAGATCTAGTTTCGGTTTGGCAGCTAAAGGAGATTATTAGCTATAAATAATGGCTGCACTGAGATGACTTATATGGGACTGCTTGACCAAAATGAAGGAGAAGAGACAAAAAACATTAACATTTTGAAATGAATGATACAGTCTCTTTGTTGGACGGAATCTAGAACAGCTTTGTAGACCTTTTTGTTTTAAAGCATTACCATTTACAAAATCATCTAAAAGTCTTCATAACAAGCTTAACTGCCTCTAAACTCATTAATGGAGAGGAAATTCTTCTCTTTGTTGGGTCTTCGAAACTCTTGAAAAGAGGTTATGAAAGCAACGGCTCAGTGTGAGGCAGTGATGTGCTGTGCTCTCTAATGGATGTAACACTCGGTCTGAAATACTGTGAAGTGCTCTCAGAGCCCCAGCAGCAGAAGGGTCCCAGTAACCGTGCCGGGCTGGGAGCACAAGGCAGCAGGATCAGTAGATGCTAGTTTCTAGACTGAGTAAAGACAACAAAATGCTAAAGAATGTGACAGAGAGGAATTTCTCTTCCGACAGTGAGATGTGCATACCAATACATCTTTCTTACTTCATATTTCTAAAAGGTCAAATGCCTTTTAGTGGATTGTTCCTACACACTGTATTTTAATAAATATAAAAAAAAACAGATTCAACTTGTTTGTTCAAATATGTTTTGCTGTTCAACTGCTTATACAACTAAAGATGGCAAGATTACCCTCTGAATTGATGCTGATTAGCCCAAACTTGTACATTAGGTCATTGTATATCCAAAAATTAACAGTAGGACATATGTCTCGACTGTAAACACTTCAAAATACTGAGGCTCATGTAGATCCTGAGATTTGCAAAGTTCAGGTTGAGATTTCAAACATCCCCGGGGCTAGGAATAGGATCTATGTGTTTATTTACAGTTAGGTGTATCTCCTTTGAAGCTGACTGGGTATTCTTCCATTCCTCAGTGGTGAAATGTTTGAAACAGGTGTTGATTCACAGCACCAAAAAAAAAAAAGCGAGCCCTATTTCTTCTGCATAAAATGAGAACAGGAATTCTGTTGTTTACTTAATTCATTCTTTGTCCTCTTACTGTTTTTCAGGAACATATTTTAAAGGAAACGTAGGCCAGTTTCTGTGTGTATTTTGTCCATGGCTTCTCCACCAAATGGCTGGGGGAGGTGTGTGTGGGGGGGTGCATGAGCACCTGTTACCTTGCAACCTGGATTAACATCACATACATTGCTTGCCAGCATTGCATGGGAGAGAGTTTTGCTTCCTTGCAATGTGGTCCAAACTGAAGCCAACTACCTAAATTCATGATATGACCAATTTCCTCAGGCACTCAGTCACACTGGGCATAGGTAGGCACTTCAATATCTGTACGTCTGCTTTTACTTTAGATTTTCTGGTGAGCGATTGGCAAATTCTGCCAAAAAAAGTAAACCTGAGGCTCCCCATTTATGAATGAAAGCTTTATGATGCTCTAAAAACTTCTGCACAGAAAAGACTGCCTCCAACAACCAGCTAAGCTAAATGTGAAGAGAGAAAGAAAACATTAATGCAGTGACATGCACCACTTTCACCAGGGATCTGGGGGAGGAACAGATCAGACCATAGGAACACCGGTCATGCTCTGATGCTGAGATGCCAGTTTGAAGAGTTGGACATACTTAAAAAAAACCTTGACTCACTGGATCCTTTACAGAGAAGGTGGAAATTCTGCACATAACTCTATTATTTTAAAAACAAAACAAAACCCTGAAAGCAATTTTTACATTTAATACTGCGCAAGAATAGCTTACCTTCTGAAGGCAATAAAATGCAATGTGTGAATGTTTCTGGAGGAATACTCAATAGGAAAATTTAGTGCTCAGCTACTCTGAAACATGACACCCATTTACTTACATTAAGAGCAACATTCCTGCCTGAAGTCCTCTCTACCCTTTAAGAAAGGATACAAGAAGATCGTATCTAAATAGTTTACCCAAATGTTTGGTTTGAATAGAAAACAAAATTCATTGTTTCTTTTCTAAATACCCTTGATGACAGAAGCCAGAAAGACGAGGCCTTGGGAAATTAACAGCTACGATAATGAAGACTGAAGATTACATATCCAAAAAAAGCTGTTCTAGCCCTGAAACTATTCCCCCCGCACATACATACTCACACACAAAGGACTGAAGAAAGACTGATCACAGTTTCAATCTATCATTTACAATATTTAAACAAGTACCTCCCCCCCAGCAAATATAAACAGGCAGATTCTCCTCATCTCATCAAACAATGCAAGAAAATACTTTTCCCTTGTAACTTTTCAAGTACATAAGCAGGCTTAATTCTCACCCATTACAAGATTACACACTTCATGTACTACAGATTTATACCAAACTATTTAATATATCTAAGTAACACAGACAGGATCCTGTTCAGCAAATACACCCCAAGAGACCTGAAACACTTTCTGATAAACTAGGTAAAACAGTACTTGACAAGGTTCTCCAAATCTCGCAGTCTGAGATCCTGCAGCCTTGTCAACTCCATCTTTTAACTGGAATTTTGTTATACTTACGCATTATGCATTAATTTAGGCAGCTAACCAGTTAAACATTATAAACTTTGACAGGAGTGAGCATTATTCGTACTTGTCATGATAAAGTTACAGCACTGCTCTATATGGGTACTATAAGGCAGAAAAAGAAGGCAGATGCCTGAAGCCAGGATTCTCCCAGCTCAGGTACACAGGAAGAATGGCTATCAAATGACCTGGAAGAAGAGAGGGAAGGAAACTGGAGCTGGACTCGATGACCCTTGTGGGATCCTTCCAGCTCGTGATATTCTATGAAATGATGCGATCCCATCCGCACGTGGAGTGGGAACCCAATGCCCAGCCACAAAAAACAAACGGCAGGTAAGCAGGGACAGAAAGGTAACTGAGAGCTTTTTGAATTGAGGGAAAACAACTCAGGAGGATATTCGAGTACATGAACAAACCTATTTGATAGAGACTCAATTATAATATTTCCTGAAACAAGTTTAAAACAGCCCTAATAAAATGTCCAATTCTGAGTGCAAGATAATCCAGAAAAAACAATATTTAAAGAACTGTAATATTGCTGCTTTAGATATGCGCTGTTTTTTTGGTAGCTGAAAGCTTCAGTAAGCTGAATTTTACTGACTTTGTAGATCAAACTACACCCCTGCCTACAGCAATGTTACAGACTGCATCGTATCAACTGTTTTCCTCTTCAGACCCATTGACTGGGCATTCTTTGACCACTTGCCTACTGTAGTTACATCGGTTTCCATAGAAGTTTCACCAACTTCCAGCTGTTAATCAAGAACTTTTCTGTCCTTAATGTATTCTGAACAAAACAGAAGCCAAAATGACTTGTTTGCTATTCATCATCTGTCTTTTGGGCACATATGAAGACTAGTACCTAGAAGAAATACTAATTGAAGTCCATGTGCTTGTCCATTACTACACCAGTGAGAAATAAACAAGATTCTTAAGGTGAATTTACTATTTAAAAAGAGTTTTTGTCAGTCACAAATTGTTAATTAACATAAGAAATACAAAAACAATAAGATACTACACAATCACACAACTTGATGACTCAGAAAATTCCATCTGGCTAGGCGACATATGGGTGAGTGGTACCTGAACGTGAGCTTCCACGAAACATTTCAGTGGTTCAAGGCTGATACAATTTATCAATGTAAATAAGCTGAAACACTTCATTCAGCTTTTCCTCAAACAACACAGAAATGTTCTACAAATCTTATGCCTGCTTTTTTCCACAGAGGAAAAAATGTTTGTTTTGCGTACCCCAGATTTTAATCTGATGTTATTCCAGTTACTTCCATAGATCCATTTCTTGGTGACATTTAATTCTATTTTCTGGGTCCATATATCCAAAATACTCATTTATAAATAGTACGGAGTGAAAAAAACATTTTATAATCTATACCTATATATAGCTTAAGTGTGGAAGAGTCAGACTATGTACAAAAAGGAACAACTTTCAAACAAAATAAATTACAGCCAACATTTATTTCAACATGCTGCACCTTGCAGAAGTCTGGAAAAACCAAGAGGAGTTTTTATAAAAACTATAAATGGGGAACTTCATTCTAGGGATCAATTATTAAGAGTATGCAGTTAAAGATAATTGGAATTAAACTGAGAATAGAAGAGCATACCAAATATGTATCTCTTACAGTCACTTCTTAATTAATAAATAAATAAATAAAGCCACTAGCGTTGATTGAAAAATAAAGCCTGCACACACAGATATAGAGCACACAACGTACAGGAATCCTACCCTCCCCATACAGTCAGACATGTCTGAAGCAACATATCGCTTATATTCAAAGTAATATATGACTGAACGAATAGGCTTACACTCCTTCACAGAAATTAATTTTCAGCTTTGAGATCAATTTTTTAGAACTATTTAGGATTACAAAGAGGTCAATAAACCAATTACTTTGGGCAATGGTGCAAAATAAGTACTAGTAAAGTAATTAATGCCCTTTTCATTGTTTCCACATCATGGAATGTTAATAAATTGGGCTTTTGTCCCTATCCAGTATTTTCTTTACAACAAATTTCTGCGTTCAAATTCATCTTTTTTATGGCTCCCTGTTAATACTTTAAAACACCAGACTAATTAGATTTGCATTTCAACTGTTAAGTCACAAGCTTTATTTTCATCTCTGTTCAGACACTCTATTTTCCGATATTCCTAATGAGGCAATACTTTTATTTAAAGGGTGTGATCCTTTATGGGATTTCTAGTGGCTTATTAGTTATGTGAAGAGGATCTTTCAGGAGTTCCCACGTATATCGCTTAAGCATCGCACAGCAGCACACACATTAGTGATGAACACTAGCACACCATTAAATCCAAGACCTCCTATAACCTAGAGTTCATCTTTTTAAAGGTTCATCCTGTTCATAACCACAGCATTCTAATTATTCCCTTCCTTCATGATATTTTGAGTCATTTAATGCATTTGAAGTTTATCAGCTTGATCACTGAACTAGTTAAGCACCTTATTTATCTCCAGGAAAGGTGAAGAGAAAAATCAGTGCTGGACAGTGTCAGCACTTCAGGCTATGGAGACTGCTGGGCAGAAAACCGTGTTTTCCCCATATTTCAGCTGAGTCCCATATCTTCCCAGGGAGCCATCAATAAATACACTACTCAGTGAGTAGGCCAGTGTCAAAGTCAGCAGCCCACCCAAGTATTTTTAAAGCCATCCACATAAAAAAAGACTTATATTCTGTAAAATGCAACTTATCTTCAGCCCATTCATGAACAGGAAAATAGGAAAAGATGATAACTCCTCTTCTGCAACTTGAGCTAATGTGAATTTTTACTCTGAAAAGGACAGAAGTAAATGCCTTGAGCATCTGCCTTGAAGAAGGAAATTGCAACAGTAGGAGGAGCTCTTCTGCTGAAAACACTGAGTAAAACAAAAATATTTTAAGGAATTTTTCTTCCTGAAAAACAGAACAAACAAAACAAAACAAAACCCTGGACTCTCCCACTCAAGCTGCTACAACCATGATTCACAGACAGAAAATTTAACCAAGGGCACGTCAATAGCAAGGCTTTGACCTAGTCATATACGTAGAAGAACAAGAAACCCCACTCCAAGTAGGCAACCTAACCAAAGTGCAACGGGGCTTCTGCTGGTCCTTGAAGAAAACTCAAAGGTCTCTGCCATCCAGGCCTTTCATGTGGTAAAAAACTGTGCATGGCAACATTATGAACTAAATCAACCACCATTATTCACTGTAGCCCCCAAATGATTCTTGTGCTTTGGACACACTCAGAATCAGCTCTCCATCATCAGATGCTGAGATCCTATGCATTGAGATACAAGCTGTGATGAATTAATATACAGGCAGAGCTGAGATCTGAGCACGTATATCAAGTGTTTCTGAAGCCAGTGGGAATTATGTGTGTACGTTAAATAAAAATTTGGCCCATATGCATTTCTGGTTCTTCTCCCGTCTCTGAGTAGCTTACGGTGTAAAGAAGGAAGGGATAAGAGCCAAATATGCCAATTGCAGCCTATATCACCACCTCTGCTTCACTCAGTGGTGAATGAAGTCATTAGCTTGAAAATCTGGATCTGGAAGAAGCTTTGAAACCACTTACAGCCTTCAGAATTCCACCTGGGAGATAATTTGCCACGGTGCTAAGTGGAGACAGAGCCAAAGTTACTGGTGCAGCCAACCCAGTTGCATTGCAGGAGCCTCCTGCCAAGAACGTGGAGGTACAGAATTGCAAAGTCAGATGTAAGACTGCACAATTCCCACAACCATACACCCAACTGAAATCCCTGAGCTAATGTTTGTAAAACGCCTTGAAGATGAAAAGTACTATGCACAACAAGTCCTAAGTAAAATTATTAAAACCAACACTTCATGAAAAGAGATTAATTATGCTATTACTGTTTGCACATGTGAGTTTTCCATAAAAGTAGACGTCTGGGCCGCAGTTCAACCAAGCAGTTTAACATATGTCTAACTTATAAGTACACGAGTAGTCCCATTTAAGTTAGCGAGACCACTCGTGCTTAGAGGTTAGGCATGTGCTTCACTGCTTGGGGCCTTAGGATTAGAGACACAGGCACAAAGAGACAGGAACCTAACACCTCTTTAAGCATCTCAGTCTCAAAGTGATGTGTTTTCTTACCTCAGAGGAACTTAACTACTAGATACCAACGTTTCTGCCCATAAACGTCACCTACAAGCCCAAAAGTCTGCCACACACAACGTGCAGTATGCCCTGATACCGTCGCAGAGGTGAGCATCTACCTGCTGGACAGATTCCCAGGTAGACTTCTCCAATGGTGTCCAGGTTTAGGGACATGACTACTGGGTGAAATCTTGCCCAGACCTTGGCTTTGAAAAGGCAGTATCAACTTGTTCTACCACTTGTCAAGTATTTAAAGCACTTACACTTGGAAAGAGCAACACCAATTCCCCTTCTCCTTTTCTCAACTTTCCTCAGTATAAACAAAGCTGAATGGAGATGACTCCCGTTCTACAACTGCCCAGAAAGCTTTTAACCACCGTATTGAGTTTAAAGGGTACCTGCATCAATTGCCCTCTGGTGTAGAGCCATCTTTGAGGGATAGGGTTAAATACCATTAAAATTCAGGAGAAAAAGGAAAACAGTGATGAAAAACTATTGTTAATTTAAGTTCTTCAAATAGAAGATGTTAAGATATCCAATTCTGGGTGAATACTGGCCTTTAAGGAAATTGAAGGAAACACAAAATTCTCTAGACAATATCCTTAGTAGTTCCCACAGTAGTTCCCATTGCAAATACCTTTTCTGCTGTTCCTTTATTGTATATACTTTTTTACTTACTTGATGGTGCAGTTAACGTTATCTGCACTTACCCCACTTGTTTCGACTGAAGATGAAATATAACAGCAATCAGAACGTTACGGTCTTATTCTATAGTTTATGTTTCTAGGGGTATTTTTTACTTTTATGCTCTTTATTCTTTAACAGGTTGCTTGGGCTCCTCTTCAACTGTTTTCTTTATTAGTTACATTCAAGGTGGAAAACAAATCAGAAAGCAAAAAGAGCTCAAGACTTCATCTTTTCCTTCTGAACAATGCACAATAACTACCCTTTCCTGTAGCCACAATCATTGCAAAGAGACCAGGAGGAGGTTCTTTTTATTGATTTGTTTGCAACTGCCATCCTGAGAAAGAGACCCTACAACTGAATTTTCCTTCCTGGAATGGATTATGGATTATGTACTGGCATATGGATACGTTAAAGCAGAATGTAAGGAAATTTCTCAGACAAAAACCTTTCTTCCATACTTTAGTGGTGCATATATTATTTCATGACACACAAAATCTGTCAGGCACTTACTAGTCTTTCTCAGATCGAATATTCTCTATATTTTCAGGCACATACAGCAGCATTTTTTTCAACGTCCAAATAACCTGCAAATTAAATCTACATGAATGTTGACATTTGGCAGCCAGAGCTCTCTTTACTGCCTGAGGAATATCTGTTTTGCTTTGCACGCGTCCTTCAAGCGACACAACTAAGTGCCCCAAAAAGCCTTAAAGAAATAATAATGGGAGAAAGAAGTCAATTTTGGCAGACAGAGAATATCATTTTAGGTAAAGAAACTCTGCATGTGGTACCCTCTTCATGAAAAAAAGTAATTTAACAGGAAACATACCCCATTTTGAAAGAAAAATCTGGATAAAGTGAATCCTACAGAGAAAGTAAATGACTTATCTTTTTGAATAAAAACAATAGTTTTGTTTTTGTTTTGTTTTGATTACAGACAGATATAGGAGAAAATCAAATGCTGTGTAATAAAAAGAAGAGTGAAGTAGCTGGAAACTTGTGAATGCTGTATTTAACAGCCACATAAAACACCCTTATTACTTGACGTTCTCTTGTGTAACAGCCATTGCTAAGTTCTTCTTCCTACATTTAATAATATCCACTTGCTATTTTCCTCTGCTTTGACATTCTCTTACACACACACATACGTGTAGATACCCTCCTTCTAGCCAGCTCTGTGAGAACTCTCCATCTGGTCTGCAAACTGTAGAATTTCCTTTCCCATCTATCTCAGAAATATAGTCCCATGACCCGCAGGTCACCATCTGCTCAGTTACACTGGCACAATGCCTAGTATGCTTGAGGTAATGCCACCATCCTTTCCTCCAATTGTAAACTCCCAACAAGGCAGACATCTACCAGAGTGTTTGCACACAATGAGGCAGCTCCCAGTGAGATTATAGTTAAGACACCACAGAAATTCCCTTCATCTACAGTAGCCTAGGATGTGGGAATGACCAAAGACACATGCAGTCTCTCTTGATCAAAGGTCATTCTAAGGAACAAAGCAGTCAGTGCTGATGTGTCCAAGATAGCATAATATAACACACACACATAATTGTGTCCAGCATGTGTGGTTCCCCCCCAGTTCCTCTCTTAATGATCTTTGCTTCACTCAGTATTCATTTGCGTACAATCTCCTATTCTCAGGATGCCCTAGAGCAGAACAAATTATACTAAACATAAGTGAAATCAAACAAAGTTTTCATTGAGTACCATTCATAACATTTACAAACAAGTCTCTTGTGTTAACTTTCTCAGAAATAATTGGCAGGTTCAATTTTACACAACTAGATTTTTTTTTTTTTTTTAGGTGTACCTACGCAATACAGTGACCAAAAATTCTCACATGACTTATTAAGATTAAAGGAAAAATTGTGATGATTTTTATGTCAACAATAGCAGGAAAAATGTATCATTTCACCAAGTTACACAATGTATGTGCTAAGACACTTTTCACTTTTTTTTTTGCAAGTGTTATTAGATATAAAAAAAAACAAACTATGAATGAATGTTTGCCAGTTTCTGCTGTACATAATATAGTTAGAAGTCTTCTTTTGAAGTATTCCAACAGTTTAAGTCCAGAGTAACCCTTCTACGCTTAGGTGGAATTACTCTGGCTTTATATACTTAATTACTAATACCCATTAAAAATCAGATTTCAGTCTTCTGAACTTGAGATAAACACTGTGTTTCTGCTTTTGCATCAGCCTCAGCTTACAGCTTCAATAAATGCCTCAATATATATACGTTGTCAATATGTGCTGGACTGACGCTAAAGAGATACGTCTGTTAAGGAACAGAGAAGTGCATTTGCAATTTACGTCTCTGTTGTACTCTGCTTCTCCGTCCCCCTAGTCAGAAACACTCCATGCAATTTTCGTTGCATGCTTATCTGTAGCTCGCTAGCTAGCAAGTGTCTTGAAACAGCAATAAGTCAGAAGACCACTGGTTGGAAAAACTGAAAAAGGCCTTTTTCTAAAACATTGTATAATTTGTAGCATGTGCTTCTCCCTAAGCTATCGTTTCAGCTTCATTACTCAACTACATAGCACTTTGTTCAGGTAACATTACACTGGCAGAGTCATTTCAGCAAGATTATGCTTATTAATCTTCAGGAATGTCAGAGCTAAAAATAATATCCAAACAGTGTGAGAATCTAGGCAGGGTTACGACAGCATTTCTCAAGGGATCAAAATGTCATTACTTTTACTCCTTAGAGGGAATTTCCTTCACAGCCCTTAAATCTCGCAAGAGGAGAGGTCAGACCTAGCCATACCTGTTTTCTTCTGTACAGCTAAGCACATTTATGGGGACGATGCTAAGCTTCAAGGACTTTAGCCTGAATTCAACCCACACAACTAAAGCGGGTTTGGGTGAAAATACAGATCGAGGAGATGCCCAGAGGCTGACTCTCCCTCTTCATCTGCAGGAAAATGATATTTTTTTTTTTTTATCAAAATAACACAAAAACTTAGGTTCTTCTTCAAGCATTCCTTGACAGCACTAAATACTAGCATCAGTGATTTACCCAACACTCGCCCATGTGTTTTACAGGGAAACACCTCTTCTTTTCTAACTGCGATTTAGCCACAGCAAGCCACCAAGCTGCAGGGTCAGACACAGCCCCGGGGCTTCTCGACACAGTGGTTTCAGGAGGTAGCCTCCAGCTTGTGTGGAATAGGGAACAAAGCCGCCCACAGTGACCTCTTTCTAAGTTGAGTACTTACATAAATTGACTATTTTTGGTAATCTAAATAAATATGCACTTACTTAATACCTTTGAAATGACCTAAATTCAGAATACTTCGCAGAAGCATGGATTATCAGAGAGACAGAGATGGAGTTGTTGGTATTTGTAGATATGCACGTATGAGAATCACCAAACACTAAGGAATTAAGAACAGCCTTCTTTCCTGGAAAACAGGTGTAAGTTAAGTCACTTACTCCTACAACCTTTTCCTTGTTATGTATTTCGAGTTAAGTGCTGATTTTGCTAGTTTAGATACATATTATTTCTCAACTTCTACTAGTGGTTCTGCATGCGACTGGACTGCATTTTCTCTTCTTTATGCTTATTTCCTATCTCTCCTTGTTAAATTTAAATTAAGGGGCAAAGTCACTGCAAGTGACTGGTTACAGTCTTCCTAATTATTTTCTGCATCATTACTTGATATTCAATATCCACGTGGCAGAGAACATAGTAGAAAAACAGTCTGAGTAAATATAACCAAGGACCTCACATCGGCTATAGAATACCATAGGATGAACTTCTGTGCCGTTCAGATAAAAGCATATTGTAGGCATACCAGTACTAAGTAGCTATTTGCAGCAATTAACATAAGCAATAAACTTTGAAAAAAATCAAATTGCATGGACTGGTTATGACAAAGCCTCTGAGCAGAATTTCAGAAGGAACATGCTTTGGAGCATGACGTGGATCCACATTCTCAAACATGGGCTGGTTCCACGCCACTGTGCATTTTATTGGAAAGTTTGTTACGGAACTAACTTATTAAAAGACAGGTGACCGTGCAGAGCTGAAAGACAGCAGAAAGGTGAAATTTATTTTTTTCCTGGCTCAGCGTGTTTATTTTTTACCTCGCTTGGACTATTCCAGTAACATTGGAATATAAATATAATGCACAAGTATGAAACTAGACCGAATGCTGATTAATATAAGTGTCTTAGATCCACAGCTTCGTGTATGAGCTAAGCTTGGGTCAGAAATGCCAAGTTAAATAGTGGCACAACTCTTACAAAATAACTTGTGACTCGAACAATCCGTAAGGAATCAATAACAAATTAAAAACAGTCAGAAGCAGTGAACTGAATAAATGAATCATTCTTCCCAAAACAAACCTAATAGTAAAGTTCATTTGTCTATCAGGAAATTAGTACTGTGTTTTTGAAAGGTGCTTAATTACTTTTTAAAGATATCATAAAGCCGATACTGAAAAAACAGCAGTTAAAAGTCATTCTTCCAAATTATTTCATTTTTACTTTATAGGTAAAAAGTACTATGTATATGCTTAGCATTTCATTCTTCAAAGATGGGTAGAAAATCACTTTGTTTCACTTTTGAAAGGTTTACACAGCACAGCTTTCCCACGAAGCCTTCTGGTAAAGGTTTCAAAGGATTTGAGAAAGAAGAGAAAATAATGTAATTATGGATTAACTCTGAAGCAGTAACTGAGCCCAGAGCACAGCTGGAAAATGAGCAAAAATTAAGATCTTCATTATGCAGTGTTAGCTGGAAATTCAGATTGGTAAGAATCAGAGTTAACTATTTTGAAATTGTAGTCAGTTCCTGGAATTTGTAAGTACAAAATTTTTGTTCAGATTTAAAGGAGTACAATACTTGGTTATTCCACATTAAAATGACATTTAACTCATTTTAAATGCATGTGTATTGAAAATGTCAGTAGAAGGAAAAAAAGGAAAGGCTTGTTTTAAAGGATTTCAACAGCAAGCTGTTCCTAATATTCTTTGGCTAGCAAACTATACTATCCTCTACTAATAAACTATGCCTTAATTGAGATTAATTGTACTCTCCCTTCGCAAAAAATTGTGAATGATACAACTAAAACCATATTTAGCCATTAACCAACAGTTTGGTTTGCTGACAGTGAGGTCACGAAAACTCATTCAATGAGCTTTGAATCAGTCCCTAACCCCTGCTTGTATTTCAAATTTGGTAATGGATTGTACAAAGTGTTTTCTTATTCTATCAAAAGATCAGTTCATATAAAACTGACCAATAGCTACTTTTTTTCTGGATGTTTAAATATTTCCTTATGTCCTTTCACATCATTACACCTAGAGAGAAACAAATTAAGCCCAATCCTTAGCTTAGGTCTACCACGTCTAACACGAACAGTTCGAGCCATGCAGTTTTGCACATCCAAAGATCCAGCCCCCAAGGCTCAAACCCACAGCATAAAATTCAGAAATAAGCTCCATGGAATATGCTGCAAAGTGTGCCGTTAAGCAGCTGTTGGCTTCTTCCTCCAACACTGCACTCCATTTCTTACTACTGAGGAGAAAATGCTAAATATGTTTACACTGAAGAATTTACTCAGTAGAAAACACTGGCTTTCCAATGCTATTTTTCTTCCCAGTACTACATTGAAAACTTTCTATAAATAATTTTTTCCTCCAATTAACATGTGTTATAAGAGCAGCAGAAAGATCATAAATTATTGTAGCTGTAGGCTTTCCAGTTTAATTTATTACTGAAAAGTCACGAGCGCTGCTTTGCAAATGCCAGCCTGTGAATCTGTAAACCTAGGAAATTATGAAGTAAGCTGGTCGCTTTTCCCTGAGGTCAATTAGAAATGACACCAGCAGCCTTCTCTGTGACCTGGTGAGATTTATAGCTTACCACGTTAGGGCTACGGTTCAGCCAGGAGATTAAGATCAGAACAGCACCTGGTAGACTGTCATCAGTTAAGGCAGGCTGGACCCATGGCTCCAGGCTAAAACGTGCGCAGGAAAAGAGGTCGTGTCATGTAGCCTTTGTTTCCACCATGGCAAGGCACATGTGTACGGCACCCTGGGCTAACAAAGGGCTAATATATGGGCATTGGGCTGTCCTGTAATGGGAACAAAGGCAGAAAATTGGCAAGACATTCTTACTTATCTCATTACTAAAAGTTGCCTCCAAAGATATTCGCTACTTGACCAGGCCTCGTGATTTGCAAGTCTTTTTCTTTCTTGCTTTTTCTTTGTTATTTTTACAAGTGCAACAACCATTAGCTACAGAATGCCTCACATTATAAATCCGCACAATTTAGGATACAATTTGATCACTTTACTCTGCTGTCAGAGTCTCCTAAGAAAACAAAAAAAGGCTGTGCCTTTTCGCCACTCATAAATATTTTATAATTTTGTAAGAACAATAGCCTACAAGGTTAAAGTTCAGGTCTGTAGTAGTCAACAAGGTCCTTGCAATACAATGAAAGGGAAAGCTACCCTTTGTTTTATAACAACTTCAGCAACAACTTCACCAATGTGCTGGAAGCTTACAGACTTCCCATTGTATTCCAATCATTCGTGCAAGCTGCCCTTCTTGTGGCTCTGATAAATGACATTTGTGACAGAAAGCTGTTTGGTGTGTCTGAGCACGGTAGGTATTTGGATCCAGGTCAGGTACTCAACAGGGCCATACAGAATAATGCACAGGTTAGAAAGCAAACGTCATTTTCTCAAGTGAGCAGCAAAAGAAATGTTTGCTTAATTTCTTCCCCTGTAGGTAGGCCCACGTAGGACAATCAAAGAGTAGATCATGTTTGGGTCTCAAACGAACCTCAGCTAGAGGCAAAATATTTTAAGTGAATGCCTGAGTCTCGCGGTCTTAAAAACGGGGGTAAAAGGAGCCATCTGACTCAGTGCTGTGAGGCTTAATTACTGTTCAGAATGCTATTTATAAGCTGGACAACTTTGCATAAACTATGCATAAGTTATTACTTGATATTGTTACTTTTGAGAAGGCAGTACAACAGGTAAATTCTGTCTCCAGTTTTTTTTCCCTCATCTTTCACAGTATTAAATTAAGCCCTCTAAACATCCTAGCAGATTTACTAACTTAAGCCACAGCATCCTTCATTCTGTTCTTCTCTCTTGGTCTAAAAATTCATAGGAAATAACTCCAGTCACAAATCTGAGCACAAGACAGTATCACATATCCACCAGATTAAAAGACACCTTGCAACATGCCACTTACCCAGAAGAAACGAAGCCCAAACTTCTGTTTGCAGCTTCTGATTTGTGGATGTCCCTTTGCAGCCTACCATTTTTGCGGACACAACTTCTCATTTTCACATCAAACGTTTTGGCTTTCACAATGCCTGGACAGTTTATTCTTGTAGTTATATGTGGACAAACAAAAGCAGCAAAAATGGCTTGTTTTACCTTGTTTATATTATAAAATATTACAGTGAAGTTATAGGCTTTGCCTATATGCAGTCGAGAAAGGTATAGCTGCAACATCAGCTGCCTGCAGCATTCACGCAGAGTGGCTGTCCCAGCTGCTTGATTAGACAAATGTCTGACAGCATTCCATGAATAGCAAATACAAACACAGAGCATAGTGCTTTTCTTGCTGTTCATTCACTTCGATTGTGAGCATTCCATTTCATATCTTTACAATGAACTGTTCAATATGGACTTAAACTATATTTAGAATATTACTTTCTCCTTAATATTTGATGTTTCTCACTTTATATTAAATCTCTTCACAGTAACCACAGTCATGATGAGACTGAAATGTTTTAAAATGTTTCAAGCTGTTACATCTATGTCTTCCATGAGATCGTAGAAAGAATAAAGTCAAATAGCTCTTCTCCTGAAGCAACTTTTCTCAAGTGATACAGTCCAGAGACTAGCTTGTTGGCATTTGTTATTATAATCAACTTTCCATAGCTTTTACCAAGGCATAATCCTTAGTATATGTTTAACTAGTGCAGATAGATTTTCAAGTCTTGGAGCATAAAACAAGTGCATAGGGTGTTATGCATCATCAAGAACGCAGCGGATAATGTTCAGTTATCCACTTCTTTTCTACTCCAATTCCATCCCCTTGGATGTTCTCAACTCTTTTTTGAATGACCCCAGTGTTTTAGTCTTAATAACCTTCACAGCAGTCCATTCCAAACATTTATTACTCCTGGGTTAAAAAGTACATCTGTTCTTAATTTGCTTTTGTAAAAGTCCTTTTCTCTTTTTTAAATGCAGTATTTTCAATGGAAGAAATATACCTAAAAGCTCTACTTAGTGAAAAAATTACACAGGCCAATGCATGTAAAAGGGTATGGCAAGCATGCCTTTTGTCAGAAAGCCTAATTAACGGGCATTGGCTGATATTAAGAGCTTGTGGGCTTTCTTGCCAGAGAAGTGTCTGTCATTTCTGTGGCTGTCCTTCACTAAGAAGTTGAAATATATACATACAAAGGAAAAGGTTCACGCTGGGAATCCTACTGTTTCTCTTATTTAAGTACGCGAAGCACAAGATACCTTGGAGACGTTCAGCTCTTTTCACTTGCATACATACCACAGACAGCATGTGGTGTGCAGACAGCTCTGGTACTGCAAAGATACAAGGATAGGTAGGGATCCTGCAGCTCCAAGCACCGTGGACTTTGGGCAGCTATGCAGACCATAAGCAACACTGGGGAATGTGATGAAAATTAAAGTCTCTGAAGGTGTACTAATAATGCTATCCTGTGCTGTGATAGCACAGGCTGTCATTTTGTATGCAGCCAGCTTTGCACCTCCTTGCTCACCCTGTTTTAATGCAGGAGCTGCACTCATTGCTGCACTGGGGACTGGGGAAGTCTCTGACCAGCTCAAGGAGCTACCTCGGTGCTCCTTTGCTCATGGGCCTTCTGGAATTACTCGGCTTTTTCAGCATCGGCAGAGCTGTGCCATGATAACACCCGGGCATCATCACACACTGACAGATGCTGCAAGTCACCTGAATTGGTCCTGTCACAGGCTACCCTGTATAAGCTTTAATACAAGAAGGGGGGGAAAATCCCAAACAAAAACAAATTTCCTGCTAAGCAACCAGGCAAAGCCAAGAGGAGAGTCACACACACGTTTTCTATCCCATTTCACACATCATGATTAAAAATGGCTTCTGCTTTTCTCTGACCTGCTGTGTAAAAGAGTGCTTTTTCAATGCTTCATGGAGCAAAAAAGACTCCCTGCCTACCGAGAAGGAACTTTATGAAAGTTCACATCAATCGACAGCAGCAGCAGCAAAGCAAACCGTGCTCCATCTTGCTTCAGTGCCCTCCTGGCACTGCTCTGATTGCAGCGCAGACAGCAAACAGTAGTGTGTTTGTGTGCAAATAGCATTCTCCTGAATGATGTCTGCACCTGTGTAAACTGACATCAGTATCTTTTTCTAAATTCAGTTTATTTAAGGAGTTCACAAGAGACACCTGTTCCATGCACAGGCACAAATGACATCCAGTGATCTGAAAAATAGTATGGGGGGCCAGGGAGGAGGGCAAAAGCTACTTGAAGGGTTCTATATGCAGGCATGTTTATATCTCCTGGGCCTATACTAGGCAGCTGCTCTTGCTTTAATTGCTCATCCTCCCGGTCTGTAGCTGGTATTTACAAAGTTAAATACAACTACACCGAGTTTTAAATACTGGAGTGTTAAAACAAATACTAAGAGAACTACCCAGGAGGACTGGATGAGAAGGACTGGAACGAACAACGAACAGCCTTGCCCTTGCTGCGATCTTTGAGAACAGCCCCCAGGCACTATAAAATAAAGCCAGACAAATCCTGAGCCCGACGGCTCACGCAGGAGCTGCTATCAAAGATTTTCCAGTGTTTCCCACTTCACTCACAGTGGACATACTCTGCTCTTTGCTACATGCTTTTACAGCTGGCAAACTACCTGAGCTTTTGGCTGCCTGTTCTCCCCAACTCCCTTTGTCCTTTCTTTTCTTTTCTTTTTTTTTTTTGAGAAAGGTCACAGTAAACTGAAGATTCAGTCTCAATAGCAGTCGCAACAGTTCTCTGAGGACACTGCCACCATTCAGGACACCTGCCTCAGATACAATAAAGGAGGAAAAGACTATTTCTATTTTGCAGGGAATGCATACACAGAAGCTGCTTACTTCCCATTTGATTGAAAGCATTTTAACGAAAGCAACATTGATATTTGCAATTGCTAGCGATCTCCTTTGTTTTGTTTTACTTAAGTAATAATTTGAAAAGTGTTAGAAATATCTTCTTTTCAAACTCATTGTTAAGATCTCAGTTTTTCAAATGCAGTGGACTGAAAATGACTTAAGTAGGGATAATTATCTGTGGGATAGGGTGTGGGAAAAAAAGAGAAAATTTCTGCATTCATTAACAAGTGACAGACCATCAGGCAGATATTCACCATATTCTCACCATACTCAGACAGGGAGCAGTAGGCATCAGGTCTGAACCCCAAGTGAAATGCAATACTTTTTAATAGAGGATTAATAAGACAAGATGACTTACAGAAATCCAATCTGCCAGTATGAAAACTGGGGGAAAAAAAGCTGGAAAGACAAGGTCTTTTCAGGAAGGTCAGGTGAGAAGGACAAAGACTTCCAGATGAATGTGGCAAACAGTGAGGGATTAATTCCTCCTACCTCTCAAGAGCTGCTGGCTAAGAGACAGAGATCACAGCTGCAGGAGCTGAGTGACCCAGCAGTGGAGAAACTGAAAGAACTCAGGTAGATGCTCAGCACTATGACAGGAAAATTAGGTAAAACTGAAACATGGCAAGGTGGAACTAGACAACCCAATGCATTTAAAAGGAGGAAATCAATCATTTTGGTGTCACAATTTTGAAAATTAATAGAACGCACACAAAGCAGCAGTTTCAGTTAGTGTCTAACCTTTATAATACATCTGTCAGTTAAATCTAGAGGAAAAAATGCATTTGTGCCTTTAGACAAAAACAGCCTTCCTGCCAAAAGAACTGCCTCGTTCATTTCAGTGAAAGAACTACACAAATCAGCTTTGTAGTGTATCGGGACTACATATCCCCAGAACACTGAAACCTCCTTGCTTCCTTCCTCTGTCAACAAATATCACATCTCATGTGAACACTTTTCAAAAAGTAATGTACACTGTCTCCACCCGAAGTAGGCAAAACACAACAGGACAACCAGAAGCTTATTTTAAAGATTACCAAATGTATCCATTTTTGTCAAAAACCCAAAAAACCTCATACTTCATTCACTATCTGCCATGTCCCTTCTTTGGTGATAATGAGCACATCCTGGAGCAAAACATCACTGGTGTTTGAACACCGAATTTTGCTTAAATGGAATTTGAATGTTTTGATTTTACAAGTCATTTTGGCCATCGTACTGGATTAACAACTCACATCCTCTTGTTGCTTCAGTGTCACTCCAGCATCACACCCAAGCCCTTTCAAGACACTGTGCTTTCCAGAATACAGTCCTTCCCTTAAACCCTAATTCTGTTCCCAGTCCTGGTAAGCCAGTCCTCTGTCTCCATGACAGTAATGATGGGAGGTAGAAATGCAGCTACTTCTTATACACTAGAAAGGCTGTCTCACAAACCCATCAGTACAGACACAACTGAAGTTTAACAGTGAAGACCCTTAACTAGCTTTACAGTATACAGAGATGCTAAAAGAAAATGTTTTAGAAATTAACTCTGAAGCATTCTTTTCCTGAGAAGAGTCTGGCTCCATCTTCCCCACTCCTCCCGCAGTCAGGGACTTATACATGGTGACGAGAGCCCTCTGAGCCCTCTCTTCCCCAGCCTGACCAGGCCCAGCTCCCTCAGCCCCTCCCCATACAACAGCTGCCGTTGTATGAGGAACCCATCCTCATTTTTGTCACCTTTCACTGGACCCACTCGGGTACGTCCACGTCTCTCTCGCACTGGGGAGCCCAGAACTGGGCCCAGCGCTCCAGATGAGTCTCACCCGTGCCGAGCCGATGGGAAGCTATCAGCACGGCACTTCAGAACCCCTAGGACTGACTGCTTGTGCCCTGTTACGCTGTCCATTCTGCAGATGTGGCGGTGACTAAAGTCCCCCCCCACCCCTGAGGGCCAGGATCTGGGAAAGCGAGGCTTTTTCCATCTGCCTGATGAAGGCCTCACCTACTCCTTGCTGACTCAGGCTGTCTGCGTAGACCCACAAACACGTTGCCCACATTGGTCTGACACAAACCCAGCTGGCTCACCTCACTCACGTCCCTAGACAAAGCTCCCACGTGCACCCCCGCTGCTCTCTCACAAAGAGTGACTCCTCTCCATCCTGCCTTAGTCTTCCTGAAGAGCCTGTACAGAGACGCGGCAGTCCTCCAGCCCTGCCACCTACCCCACCACATCTCTGTGATCCCAAGGAGATCACAGCCTTGCATGCAGACTCCTGTGAGAACCAGTTAACTCTTTCTGAACGGAAGCCCAAAGCTGCCCAATGTGTATTGTACTGAATTAGCTGAAAACAAACATCTCAGAACGCACACTTTCCAGCGCCGGTTCCTTAATTATCCTCTGCCACCATCATTTTCTGATATAACTCCAGAAAATTTTTCTTCTTTTTTTTTTTTTTAATTCCTTGAGAAGTATCTATGGCCATAAAAAAACACAACAAAATACAGTAGAAAGGCAATTGCTCCTTTTGAAAAATTACTCCTCATAATTTGTCTACAGGTCTGCGCCCCGACATCACTGAACTGTACTACCATCACGCTACATAAAGTGAGAACCCAGAACCAACAATTCATTCACAACTTGTGTATTAGCAACAGGGTTATAGCATGAAAAATGACCAAGCAAATTAACATCTTTTTAATTTGGACATACGTTCATGATAACACCGCTCTCTTTGCAGGGATTCAGAGCTTGCTATAGATGCTCACAGAAACTGAAGACAAAGTTCCTTTCCTTTCTTGTGCCAAAGACAAGGCTTTGACATTCTTGCAGTGATTTATTTAGTTTTTTTAAACATGCAGAATTGCCCAAGTAAAGTACAGTTCCACAGAAAGAGACCATCTCCCTCTTGAGGATATTTTAATTATTTGAGATGACAGCCTAAAGAACACCATGATTCTTAGAGCTTGTCATAGTGCGTCACATACAAACCCTTTTGTGCCTTGTCAATTTTAACACAGTTTATTGGGAAGTTCAATCTAACCCAGATGTTTGCTGACAGAAATTTTACAGGTGATGACAAGATTCTATTAACTCAATGTGCATGATTTTAGTTAATGTGAGTTTCTGAGAAATCTCATTCTATGCTCCTGGCCCTGTATTCTCATACACCGCTGTGAGAAACCTCTTTACTGAGGCAAAAGACAAAAACAATGTTTGTATGAGTTACATTTATCTACTTACCATATATATATTCTCAGAGTGTCAAACAGACATGTTATATGATGGTTTGTGAAATAAACTGTTAGTCTGACAGCCAGACTGGAAATAAAAGTATTTACATGCTTAAAGATGCAGACTTCAACAGCTGGTGGGATTTACAAAACCACTTAAGCGTTCCTCAGTTGCTGAAAGCTGCTCACTCCTATTGGACCAGCATGTGTTTCATGTGAAGCACTACCCTCTCCAGTCCTCAGGAAAAAGAGCTAGGGGTTGAGTGGGCAAAGACATTGCACTATCTCCTTATTCTTAGAGAAGGTTTCTCCAGGTTAGAGCGGAGGTCAGGTCAAATTGAAAAACTGAAAACACTGAATCTCCCCCGTGGGTACACGAAGACTTTTTTTCTTTAGAGTTACCAGTCCAGTCCCTTTCATAGGCATTAAATTTAACAGACATTTATAAGATTTCTCTGCTATTTAACAGATGTGGTTAGCTTTAGAGTGAGTATGTTTGGTGGTTTGGTTTTCCATTTGATTTCTGACTTGAATATTCAGGCTAAAAAGGTAGCAACCTGCCCGCATGGGAAGCCTTTGCTTGAGGCTGGACCAGCCTCCACGTACACGGTCTGTTCAAAGGTTTGGGCTGTGAGGGGTGCGCAAAACTTCTGAAAACAAAAGGTTCCCTTATTATCTCAATTCAACTTGATAAGTTAAAAATGTGTATCGTTAAACTTTCATGAACAATGGCAGGCTATTTTTGTCAAACGTGATGAAGGTATGCTTAATTTCAAAAACAATACAGCTGTATTGCATACTATTGCAGTATACATCTTCTCTTCCACTGTATGTTCCTGTTCCTCCTCCTCCTCCTCCCCAATCCTCTGAAATTTCCTTATCACTGCAATGAGATATGGCAACTTAAACATTATAATTGAGTAATGACACTTGGCCTGCTTATGGCACAAGGCCAGACAACTACCAGGGCAAGTCAGTACTGGGCTGCAATACACAGCAAGGCAAGTTCCATCGCTGAAATGGATGATGGAAATGAACACAGGAAAGTGAAAGCAGAAGCACTAATTTAAAACTGTCATTTAAACCAGCTAGGAATTCTCATTGTGTCTTGGAACACTTAAACACATGGATGACGGTGCAGAAGAGACATTGAGAAACAACGCTTATCAAATAATTTTTGTTGTTGCCTTCTTTAAAATGTACAGTCTATATCAACTACACATACACCTCAGTCACAGGGAAATGAAGCACAAGCAATGCATCTTCCTAAAGAGTGTTCACTCAAAAAAAAGATCAGGAAATCCAGGTTCTGGTGAATGTAAATCTGGTATTTAAAGTGATCACTAGAGCACATCTGATTAATGGGTTAGGTTTAACTGTCACTGAGAATTTCCTTGATTTAACACCATTTTATTACCATTTATTTTACATTTCATTATATTATCTCACGGGTGCAACAATGTAAGTCATTTTCTGGACCATTATTCTTTCACACAGAGTTCTTCAATACAGTATCTCAGAGAAACAGATTATCTCATGACTAACTCTTCCACAACCCCATAAATTACACGGACGTTATGAAGAAACTGTTTCAAATGCATGGAAAAGGTCAAACAAATAACTCGCTCTCAGCCCACGTCCTCTTACCTCCAGTCACTGCAAACTCAGTCAAAGTTGAGAGAAAGCACTCGGATGAAGAAGAAACCCTAACTTTTATTCTTGATTTAAGTCTGATGACATATATAGGTTTTTTAAGCCCCAGTTTTGACGGCCACATGACCAAGGAAACCTGGGCAAGTCACGGTCATGATCTGACCTTCCTCCAAGCTACGTGGAGTGAAAAGTTTTTTATGAAACAAAAACTGGAATACTCATAGTAGCTCCTGGTTTCAGAATTATGTCTTCAATAAAATTTTAAATATATATATATCAAATGTTGTGAAATTTCTCAATAAAATCATAAGAACTGGAAGCCCTGAGTCATAAGATGAAAACTAATATTCTGTGCCAAATGGAATACAGAAATTAAGGGCTCTGAAACATGAGTATATGCTATCAGAACCGCTCAGTGACAACACAACACTTGAGTATTATTTGTGTGATACTGTTGTGTCCCAACTTTAAATCTTCTACGTGTAAAGACACCTTAACAGTACAAACACAGGGAGAAGAAAGAATAGGAAGCAACAAATGACACGTGATTGTGGAAAAATACAGAGGATGCATCTCCATCCTTTCATGATCTTTAATTTTTGGTAGGAATTCTTCTCCATCTTCTAATTCCATTATTTCAAGGAGAGACAAGGAAGTAAGCAGGTGAAATTTAAAAAAAGATTAGAGGAATGTTCAGAAGTGATTTCACAGTCACATTTTACCTTAAGCCAAATAAGACATTAGTTTTTAATGAAGAATGCATTTGAGTCATTTAAACATATATATTTATAGCTGTATGTAGTAACTCGTGTTGCTGTTTTTTGTACACTCTGCCCTGCTCCTCCCCCTTCTTTCTCCAGCTCTTTCTGCAATAAGGAAAAAAACTACCTTGCTTTGTTCTTAAAAGGCTGAACAAAGTTTTGAGTGGATGTTGTTTCAATCAAAATCTGTTTCTGAATATGTGCAGATGACTTTTGGGATCTAACTGTTGAGACTACAGTCCCATGACATGTAAGAATTCACTTGGTAAGGGATACTTCACCTATCCATTAACAATTTTGCACCTCTTAAGCAGTAAACATAGTGGTCATTTCACAATTCATAACTCAGTATGGCTGCCCCATTTAAATTAAATATATCCCCAAATCCTGCCTCAGGAAATAAGTTGCTAGTTCAGTTAGTTTCTGAACAGCTTAAGTATATCATTAGTATGAAAATGATCCCTTTTTATGAGGTGCCGTTATTTCATAGGATATACTTAATGTTTAGGAATGTGTACATCATATACTGAAATTATGTACAACATATAATGAAGCACATATAAAATTGCAGTAGCACTAGGAGAACCACTGCAGTTAAAACTCTGACAGACTCTCCTTTATAAACTTATTTTAGTAATAAAGAATTCCAAGATGAAATCTAAAAAAAGAAAAAAAAAATTAAAAATGGGAGGATGTGGGCTACAACTTATGGTTTTCTTCATACAGCAGCAAACAAAAATGCAAACAAAATATCTGTCCTTATTCGGTGATAATTTTCTTGTTGTATGGCTAAACAAAATGCTTTGCAGATTATGAAGTTTACAGTTCCTGAGTATGAAAATATAGACATATAGATATAGATATGTTTATCATCCATCATAAATAGAAGCCTGCTTGTTGCTGTGCTTCCTTGAAAGATGACCTTGCAGGGAACATGGCTATAATTCCCTGGTATTCCCAAAAGAAAACGTTTCCATTTGTCACTAGTTCCATAGAGATAAGCAATTTCATCTACTAAAAGCATGTCTATGAAGATACTTACATCATAGCTTTGGTGGCATGTGTGCAGATTTGATTAATTGTAATCATTTCTAAATTCATACTTTAATGAGCAAAAGCAAGACGCTAAATACGTAACACCAGGTGGTGAAAGAAAGAATGTTTAGAAGCTGCCTGCATGTCTACAGGTATAGGTATTTCTCATTCATGGGATCACTGAAAACACACACACACACACCCCTGTTACTTTCAAAGATACAGCTCACGCCACCCTAACCATATCATATAAAAAGCTGTATCTTCTAGTGCACACACAAAAGTTAATTAAAAAAATCACTGACTACCTTAGAATAATAATAGACGATCTCCTTGGAAAAGGTTAGGGAAGAATAACTGCAAAGCAGATTTTTGTGCAATGACTTATTAAAATCACTCTATTAAATGCATTTGTACCAGAAACATATAACTTGAAAAAAACATCTGCACATCTGATGTCAAAACCAAGACTATTTATGCTGTAGTACATTGGAGAAACTGTTCCTGCCTACGTAAGGATTGCCCCCACAGTGGTTGCAGGGTCAGCAACTTGCATGCAATTTGCATCAGACCTCAGCAATGCCTGTGGAAAAAAGGGACTGCTTTCTCCGTATTTTATGGTGAAGGTCAACACTCCAAATATTTTCTCCAAGTGACATTTTCGAGTTTAGATCACCTCCAAGAGCCAAAGGGATTTTACACTGTCCTGTTTCAGATAACACCACTGCCGTTAAGTTTAGAGAAAACTGTTTACCTAACACTGAAGCGGGCATTTCATTAACGAACTCCAAGGCTCTGCGTCAGCCTTTGGTAGGAAGTTAGGCTGCAGAATCGTGTTCCACTTCTTCATATCTTTTTCAGGAACCAGATTTTCCATCCTTTACTCAACCAGAAATCAGCCATCAAGGACAAAGGCAGTTTTAAGGCCGTCAATTAAGAAACCTCTTAAAGTCCTAAGCCTGTACACAAAAGCAAGTGAGTGCTTAAATGTTTTGCTGAATCAGCTGAGTGGAGAGAAGCGGGCTACCCTGAACTTGCACATGGAGGATTTTCTTAAAAGCAAGCTCTATATTGTTCATTTTCTCCAGAAGTTTCCTGAAGTACTATATTACTAAAATCTACCTATATGAAGGGAAATACCTAACACACTTTCAATTAAAAAGAGGACACTGCAAGGACCTACAGGTCTCTTAAAATTCAGGGGAGGGAAGAAGCCTTGTTTATTCTAAAGCATTACATCAGTTTCAGAAAAAAAATATTTTTCAACATTATAAATGTTATCACTCTCTCATCAACAATCCTAATTTTAATAATACATTCATTCTCACAAAGTCTTCCATAACAGAATCTCCAAATTTCCAAATGCAAATTCCCCATTTGTCTTGCCTGTTTATAAGCTAAATTTCAGAGACTAGGTGGGAATTGCTAGGTAAATTATTACATGCTCAGTTTTACATCAGGTTATACTGGAATGTGAAGTTGCTTACAAGATTCAGATTTCCAGAATCTAATAATGGAAATCAGTGTCTTGTGCCAACTGTTTCTCTTTTGATTATAATACGTACACAGCACTCACCAGTGGGCAAAACCAAGCTGCCTTTACCATTCTCCACAGTTTTTTCAAAGCAGGAAAAAGCTCATTTCTCATGCTATAAAAGGGAAAAAAGTGCCTACATTAAACCAGTTCTAGCTAACTGAAGAGGAGATCCTGGAAACAGTTAGTCCTGAGCAATCATCATCTTGATGGTATTACCTACAAATTCAGCCAAGTTTCAAACAGTGTGAGAAACTAGAGAGCCCAACAGGTAATTCTCTTTCTAAAACTCTCAATATTACAGATATTCTTGCAAGTTACATCACTGGTGACTTTCAGCCCTTAAACGCACACGCAGGCTGTATTTCACAAGAACAAGTCCAGACCCTGTGCCAGAATACGAAGCAAAAAATTCTAGAAAAGCAACTGTGTACAGGCTGAAAACATAGCCAAAAGATGTCAGGGAAAAACACAGCACAAATCAAAACATGCCTTGGATACTAACATGTCAACAACGCCTCAGAAGTTTGCATGTGATACCACCCCACAAATATAAAAACAGGTCTTGTGTTTCACAATGAAGGTTAACGCAACAAAAATGCAAACAACACTAATGCAACAATGCAAAGCAGTTGCATGCTCTATGGTTTTAAGACAAATTCGTTTTCTGTTTTCTGGCTACTGGACAAAGCTATTTCTGCATCCAAATGCAAAATCCAATACTCTATCATAGAAATTTTCCTGCTCTTTTTGGTTGTGGTCTACAAAGCGCCCTGGAACAGCACCAAAAGCAATGTTTGCCGTCATTGCTGTACTTCGTTATGTTGTGCACTCTGCAATTATTTAGATGGTTTAAAAAAAAGGAGAGAGAAAGAGCAACTGTGAAATGCATTGTGCAACCGCAGATGACTTCATGTTAACCCCTGTTACTGGGTTCCACCCTCGGGTCAAATGCCTATGAGTCAGTGTCTAGCACAGATGAATGATGTCATCCTCACACCACCTCTTTAGCAAGAAAATGTGGTGGAGCCTTTCATTGTCTGCTCTTAAGAGACCCTGGTTACTAAATGAAGTTCCCAAGATAAAAAAGAATGTGCCTGAGCTTAAAAAGACAGGAAATGAGCACATCACTCCAACACCTTTGAAATATGTTCTAAGAAAAAGATGGTGATGGATCATATAGAGCAAAAACGACCCACAGGAAGCATGTATTAGAAGTCCAAAAAAGATTTGCATACCCCGCCCCCAAAAGCCCACCTACAGGGGCAATCAAGTATCTTACACATCTATTCAAATACAGGCAAACAACTTAAAATGAAATCACATGGAGCAACAGATGTGATCTCTCTCTCAGGTGCCCACGTGATGCTAGATCAGATATGTAAGGAACAACTTGTGTTCAGTGAGACCTGAGTATAGTGCATCTCTGTGGATTTAAGGACAAAGCTCCATATTGTTTTTAATACACCACAACGTGCAAATAATTATCTTGATTGCAAGTACAGTTCTTCGGTCAAAACACTTTGAGATGAGCATCTTTAGATGCAGAGTTGCAACTCAAGCTGTAAACTAATTAATCACTTTTCAAATACAGGAAAGTATGGAAGAGAGAGAAAGAAGTGGAAGGGGTAAGGAGGCAGTAAAATGTACTCCAGGATGAAGAAAACATAAAAAGACTCTGACTCAGAAAATATTTAAGGGAGTATTAGGTGGAATTTCTGAGACTCTAAACATGTTCCGCAGTAACCTCCTGGTTGTGAAAGCTCCTCTGTACAAGGGTTAGCATGACATATTTTTGCAGGAATGGAGATCTGGTAGGACATCATCATCTCCTCAGCTCCAAAAGTGGAGTTTCACAGGGAAGGAGGAAGATGCACAAAATAAGGGCATGAAGGGGAGCCTTCATATCACGACTATATAAAGCCTGAGTCAGACTATAGAAGACTGCAGAAGTATGGATTTTACAGGGGTCTTATTAAACACATTCAAGGTAATCCAGCTGCACATGGAAACAAACAGCAGCAGCTACTGCTTTCTGTAAAGCTGTGATAGTAGGACATGAAGTAATTTTCTTTTATTCTAAATGCAAAAACCTATGTTACTTCCAGAAAGTGCTTTTAAATAATGTTATAGTTTGTATAGGTACCGACAAACTGAAATGCCACTGTGAGGCTTTAGCAACCGCTAATGTAACATTGGTTAGGGATACTGTTAGGATGCTTGTTCTTTCTGCTAGAACAAATACTTTGTCTACTTTTACTGTATGTTCTGTTTTCTGAAGACAAACAAACATTAAACCAGACCAACACTCAAGCAAACCATCTTTCAGAGGAATTCCAGTAGGAGTGAAATACTTACAACTAGAAATATAAAGTATCTAATTCCATTTCTGTTTGACAATGTTGGCAGCTAATAAATTCAAATATATATGTATATAAATGTCTACCCTGAGTTACATTTTCTTTTCTTTTTTGTCCAGCTGCCATTTTTTGGCATATAGGAAACAAT
>VXAL01011438.1:317572-353138 GCA_013399475.1 Chauna torquata | reverse complement strand
CTACTTTCGTCCCTCTCTCAAAAACACAATCGATTGCTTCAAAGAAGAAAATCCATGCAATTTGCCTGGATTTGCAACTTTCCTTCCCATAGGCATCACAATTCTAATCCTTTGCTTCCCCATCCACCTTTTGGTAGTTCTGTGGCTATACAGTCTTTCTCTACATTCACAGCTCCTGCAATTGGCTACAGCCTGTCACTTTGATCCTAGGTCCAAGTTTTCAGTCTTCTACGCTGACAGCCTTCCCTCACCCTTCAAACAGATCAGTACTTAAGTTAGACCCTAATTTTCTCATTCCTTGAGTTCACTGCCCTCCATGAGCCTTGGTAGCTACCTGAAGGCTTCCTCCAGTCCACAAAGACAATCTACCTCCTTCTCTCTGCAGAGCCTATTTCAAAAGATGGGCTCTACTAATAAACAGAGAAAGGCTATCTAGACCAAGGCTTACTTTAAAAAATGAGCTGAACAAAGCTCAGCTTCCACAGTACAGAAAGTAGTCCCTGCTGAACCCTCAGGAGCTTGGCATGTGTTGTATGTAAAGAAAAAGAGTATTATTGTGGTAGCTGCACCACATTATTGGCATTTTAAAGTGACTAGTATCAGATGAAAAATACTGAGGCTACACACTGCAAATTATTCCTCTAGTCTAAATAACTCAGACCATTTACTTTGTAGTCTATATTTTGACATGGCATCCAGAATCATCTTTCCTCCCTCCAATGGTGCACCTCTGCATAAATACAAGAGCAACACAGGATTAAGTGCATGGGCTATTTAAGATGTAATTGTGTACTCATGTCTAATTTTAGTGTGCACAAATTCTTTACTATGAAAATGACACCATCATCAATAATACTTCTTTTGTTCACGTGTCAGTTTACACAAGTGTTGACACAGCAAAATGTAGTTGTTCTGGATTTGGCTTTAAAAGATTATTAATAATTTATTATCTGTAAGCAAATGAATACCACTTTAGTTCGAATAGAAAAGATCTCTGTTTCCAGAACTGAATGACAAGATCTGAGGCAGCAGGGTTTAGGTGTAGGTTCTGCATCATCCACATGGTAATTTCATCTTTCTCCTCGAGTCTATAGGTAGATTCTTGAAAATCAGCTTTGCTAAAGTAAAATCATCAACATCCTGGCTGGGGAAGGAGGGGTTTCAGGCTTGCTTCTTTATTCTTAAACTGAAGCAGCATGAACACAGCACGATAAACCTGCGTTCTGCTCCGTTCAGGTAGTCAGTGCCCAAGTGTTCCCTTAATCTGCAAGCTCTTCAGAGCACAGACTTGAAACAGCTTAACAATAACCTAAAGTTACTATATGTTACAAGCTTTTGACTGTTAGGCTTCCAGGATCAAATATTAACTTTTGAGAAGACCAGATGCTTTAGGTTTTTTTTTTTTTTTTTGAGGTAAATTTGATCTTCTCAGATGATCTTAGTATCGGTAAGAAATCTGGTGCACCTGGTGCTCTTACCCCTGGCAACAGTGTGAAACAATGAAAGAGAGCTTGTGCCGTCTAGCTCAAGGTTTTACCCCGTGATGTCTCAAATCTTAATACATCTCTCAGATGAATTGCAAAGTACTGCTAATAGTTCTACCATTCCACTTTTTTTTTTTTAAACTGCTAACTTCAGAATGACAGGCTGAAAAATTCCACTTGCTTTTTTCCTGCACCTTGGTATAGACCTGAACTATTTGAGCACTGAAAACGTTAACATACACTTTCAACATAATAGGAAGCCAGAAACTGTAATACTGGTTTAGAGGCAGATAGGGATGTATAAATAAGACTATTGTTTCTAAGGAGTAAAGCTTAAATATTGTTATATGGTAGTTAAAGTAGAGTATAATAGTCTATTGTTTCTATGAATAGGTTCTCCCAAGCGCCAATCAACACCTTATCGGTACCATTAATCACTAGGATATCTTCTCCAAGATCAAACAAACGCTTCTGGAGAGTTCAAACTTTGACTTCAGAAAAGTTTCGGCATAATAACAGATTAGATTTAAACATCGGCAACTATATCTTTATACAATGAATCTTATTTTAGTGAGTAAACGTTACACAAAGCAATTTGAAAAGGTTTAGAAAGATTTTCTCACAGTAAAGTGTGAAGAAAAAAAAAAAATCCAGCAATCAAAAGTCCACGTTAGCCAAAGTATCTTTGTTTCTGCTCTTAACGTCTGCTGTATGGAACCATAATTCCATCTCTCTGTAAGATAAGATTTGTAGAATTGCTGTGATTAACAGTATCAGCAGCTTACAATATTATTTTATCAATATACCTAGTTATTTCCTGTTACCGTATTTGTAAATTTGTTTTAATCTTTTCTTATTGTTAGCAATGAACGGGCTTTTAGTTTTAGAAAGAGGGATGTAATTCTGGATCAAACTAGTCTGCAGGCCAGCCAGGGCCAGATGCTTCAACGAACGAATGAAATCCTATTTTCAGGCAGTTTTGACAGAACATTTCCCAAGAGCTAGCATACTCTGAGGCTCAACAGTTGTCTGTAAATAGGTATTCCTTAGAGCATGAGTGTTTATACTCCTGTTTTTTTTTAATTGATTGTTATTCTGTTCTTTTGATATGTATTTCTAGTTCAGCTAAATGCTCTCCTCAGATTCTAGTCATTCATTTTCCTAAAAGTACAAGTTAACCTCCACACAATGCAAAATTTGTTGATATATTCAAACTTGTTGTACGTAATTTACAGTTTCTGTAACCTCCACTCAAATATTCTCTGCTTTAATTTTTCCCCACTTCTTTATGTTGCAAGTGTTGTTGGACTTTGATTTTGCTGTTACAGGGAACACTGATGTAATACTGTTTCCAACTACATTTTGTTCTGTAGATCTGAATGGCATTACATGAAGATCAATGTCAAGTACTTCCAAAAAGTTATAAGTAATACTTTGGTTCCTCTGTCTTATCATTAATCACCGATCAGTATCTTTTGTACCTTCAATGCAATACAAATTTAACAGGAAAGAATAATTCTGTAATAGCAAGGATCGCATCAGTTTTCCAGAGGTAGAATAGCTGCTCCTAAACTAGTCCAATCTTCCTGTTTCTCTTATTCATCTCAACCAGACAAACCAACAGGTAAAGGGATATTTCTTTTCTAACGGGTAAAGGGATATTTCCTGCTGCTAGCTCCAGTACTGTCCTGGAGGCTACTGGTGGCTGACACTGAATACAAAGGGGTCCAGCTCTGCCCACACACTGCACTAGAAGTGTCTCACCTCATATAAAAGATACCAACTGCCCTGGCTGGTCATCAGCACACTTTGAAGAACAAGGGTGGCAGCAGGACAGGGCACAAAAGCTTGCCTTCACACAGCTCTGCTTAGCTCCCAGGCAGAAGCGAGGGGCTAACCCAAAGAGTGCAGTGGTGCAGCTTCCTCATCTCAAACCAACTTTTGTAGAAGTCTGAGTGCAGGCTTTAGTACTCCAGTCTTGCATGAAAGGTGGAGAATACAATTAATTATTCCCAAATACCATCCCAAGGACATTTTTCGAAGTGCTGCAAGACAATGAAGATGGTTGCAAGCTCCATTTTACTGCAATAAAATCTAGATACCTTGGTTTCCCTGGCTTTTGTTGTTGGAGACTTTCTCCATATCAGTAACTCTCAAGTAACAGCTCCCCTCCTTTGTTTTAAATTGTCAAGTACAAAACTTCAGATACAATAAAAAGACTGCATTTAAACACAAAACATAGCGCAAGGACAGCCTGCACTACTATACTTCATTACTGCAGCCTGCCTCCCTGGACAGGTGCTCTGAATATTAGAAATAGAGGCACCAGGTAAAGAAATAATGTGCTGCATCCGTGCAACCAGTCAGAGCTCTCCCCAAACCCACTGCACAGCTTTCTGTTGGACACAAGCAACAGGCAACCTTGAAGCAGAAACCTCAACCTTCCTGAGCTAGTACAGGAAAATTAGAGAAAGGTATCAGCTAATTTCAGAGAAGAAGTTGAAGATCATAAGATCTAATTCTTAATTATTAATGTGAAAGAAAACCAACAACCTCATGTTACATTTTTTGGGCCAGAGTATCTGGAGGTCAACTGCACAAAAAATTACTTAGCCTTCTTTCAGAAATACAGAAGTATCTTTCCTGAGATAACAGTAACCAGATCCCTTCAATAAATATCTTAGCCCATCTACCTGCAGCAATGGAATGTAAAATTATTTGCCGTTCCCTGTACTTTCCCACAGGAATGCAATAATTCGAGATATTCTTGAAGACTACAACTATAAGGCAGGGAAGAACAAACTTTCTATTAGAAAACAGTTTAGAGAGTACTTCATTTCTCCAGCGTGTCCTGTGTGCTTCTTTGCATGATCAAACAGCTAAGGTGATGCAAGTAGGAACAAACATTTTTATGCAACAGAAGGACAAGCTTATTTAATGGTTTTGTGCTACTATTCAAATTAGCAACTGACTCTCGCAGCGGTTCAGCAGACTCCACAGGGCAGAACGCTGACTAGGACTGTGCTCCCCTCGGAGCTCTTTCTAAAAGGGCTGTTTTGGGAAGTCTTTTCACTCGGTTCAGTTATCTCCTCAAGAAAGTCAGCTTTTTTTCATTTTTATCAGCCTGACCACACATACTGTGGGCATGAAAAATGAGCAGCATTTTCTGATCTGCTATACACACTGATCACAACGGGGAAAAAGAGAGAGGGTGAGTTGCCTAGAAAAAAATGACAAACATCATTTGACAGACATTGCATGGAAACACCAAAAGACATGAAGCTGATAGCTACCAACAATAACACTGTTTTTGTCGACAGTGGTTTTCATTGGTGAAAACAATATAAAGCGATGGTCTGTAACCAACAGAAGGTAAGCTCTGTTCAACAAATCTTAAGGATAAGCTGTTGCTATACTGGAGAGAAAAATAATGCGTGGGAATGAAGTATTCTGTAAAAGAAAAGATCCTATCTATTAAGGATCAATGTTACACTTCTGGTTTAGGCAGTTTCTGCATCTGATTTTGGCTAATAGGAGGAACTGCTAACCAGGACACAACTGTTTCCTTGGAAGTTGCTTTAAACTTTGGAAGCTCTCTAAAATTAACAAAAGAAAACAAAAAAAAGAAATCCTCTCCTTCTCACACACTTCACAAGAAGGCCTCCAGCCCCAGCTGTAGCAGTTTCTGACTAGTCTTTCTTTCGTGCCTTAGAAAACAGGGTGAGGTGAACAGCACCCTTCCAGCTAGAATTTGCCCAAGATCCCCTTGAGCATCCACCAAACAAGACATGGTGAACTGTCTCCTTCATGGGAAGGACTGTAATACTAACACAATAATCCAATAGTCTGCTATGATGAAAAAAGTCTCTGCTTCTCCTTCAGAAGGATGAAGAGGGAAATGAGTGATGTGGGTCACAAAAACACTGTACAAACTAAGTAATGAAATATCCTATAATCTAAAAGGCTCACAGGTAGGATGGGAGACCAATCCCTAATACAACATTTTAAGTTTTCTAACAGCAGAAGAAAAACACTTAAGATCATCGCAATCCCACAAAGTTTGGTTTTGCTGAGAGTACATTTTCCACTGATGGAAACTTAGACAGAAGTTTCCAACAGGATCATTTTTAGGATGTATGCCAGTGCAATTTGATCTCTGTGATATTGTCTGAGTTGATCATTCCAAACGTGTCAAACAAAACTGAAAATGAATCCAGTCCTCAGAAAGGAGTATCAGTGGCCTCCTGTAGCTAACACAAACCAACGTTTATAACAAAAACATCACACGCCTCATGTAGCTCAGAGAGTGAATAATGGCACTTGAAGCTCTGAAGCTTTCTCATTGGCTTCTTCATATCCTCACACATACAGGACACTGCCCTGCCAAGAGCTTCGTACACTCTTTCTTTTTTGAGCCCACACTCTCAAACTTTACAAACTTTTTTCTTATCTACTACTTGTTATTCACATAAAACTGAGTACAAGAAAAAAAGAAAAAAATCAACAGTTATACTCCCTCAAAGTCTTGACTGAGAATCCCTGGTTTTTGTTTTAACCAATATGTTTATATGGAAGTATTTGCCCCAGACAGCCACTAAATCCAACAAGTTTTTAAGTAACAGTGCATCATTCAAAAGACATCAGATCATCCAGCTCTCATGATGGCAATGACGTCTTTATGTTTGTTTTCATTTCTCCCCAACAGTTGAGAAGAAATATTTTGCTCTGAAAGTCCACAGAAAGTAACATGCGACGCTGCTAGGAAAGTTCAAAGCTGCACGTCAGTGAAGTAATCAAGACGTCATGCAAGCAAACATGCTTGACCACTTTACCTCAAACCTTGCTTGCTCACAGTACAAACAGCTACTTTTCTGTTGTTCTCACCAGGCCTCCTTAAATTGTGAGAAATTAGTCAGCTCGCTTCGCAATTCCCAAAATACAAACTCATTCAGTGATCTATAAACATGCATCTCTGACAGTTTAATTCAGAAGAAAGATAAAATAACCAGAGTTAACAGTTTGGGGATCACTTCAGATCAAGTTGGACACAGTCAGGTGAAGTGGCAACTATTCAGTCAGCTCATTGCCTGAACTGCCACAAAACAGGAGTTTCCGAGTTGCAGCCCTGCACTGAATTCAAAAGGCAGCCCATGGCTGGGGTTGCATCAGTTGCCCTGATTGCTACTGAAACAATAAGGCTGAGAGGATTAAAACCTTACAGGGGGAACGCATTGACCAAAGGGATAACTTAAGGGGATACTTCTAAGTTTAAATACTGGACACAGCGTTTAGCTCTGCCTCTGCTGAAAAACGCCTCTGGCATTTACAAAGATTGTAAGTTGTCAAAATTTGACTTCTCGCTTCGCCCAATAACGAGATGTGAAGTAGCATAGTACACATCAGCTAGCACACATGAGCTTCAATGGCATGGAATGTGGATGCAAGAAGAGAGGCACATAGTGCTATTTTATACACCTCTATAGCATCCAAGACGCCCGCAAGGGGCTGACAGATCAGACATCAGACCCCTGCCATTGTGGAGAGGCAGCTGTAGATCAGGCAAGGTAACTTAGGTCACCTAAAATGGCACTAGACTTTGACATCTGAATCTCTCCCAGTACAGTTGCCTTCTGTGACTGCTATTAAAGGTCCTTCTCGAAAGCGTAAATCCTGATTTGGGTGTTGCTTTGAAAACCTGAACAGATTCCCACCAGGAAGATTGGCTGCTGCTTATAGAAATCTTGCCACACTTAGCTGTTGGTTAAAATGAGGTACTTGTTTTGAAAACATTTTGCCAATGCCTGAAAGGTTGATCCCTGCCTGTGAAGGGCAGCTCGCTATAATTGTATACTCCTTGTTATTTTCTGCAGTGACATTGTTATATATGTTTTTTTCTTTTTAAAGTACCAATTCTCAAGCTTATAAAAGTAGATGGGCTTGCCAGTTGCCTAAATTGGGAGGCATTAAAGTTGTGTGCCAATGCAGTATCATGCAGTCATCTTGGTCCATAGCAGCGGGAAGAAAAAAGGGACAGTGGCTGAAGCTGAGAATGCACTGGAATGAGGCTGACTCCCGAGGGGAGCCAAAAGATGCAGGCAGCTGACAGCAGTGGGAGTAGGGTGACTTCTGTCATTTTGAGGAATCAAAGTAGCAGTGTATGAAAAATATGGAGTAAAGTTTATTCTTGAGGGAAAACAGCACACATGCTTCATTCATGATGCCAAGTTGCACATTAGCATCAGTATACTCACACGAAAGGGTCAAAACCCACACATTTTAGTGTGACTGAATGCTTCCCAGATTCTCCTCTTCGGGAAACAACTACAGGACACTAGCTGCCAAGAAAGTGGGATCTCCTGAAACAATGGGCAAACAGACACTCTAGGTAGGAAAAGATTATATCAGAGTGTGATGGGAGCTATCATGAAGGAAAGCAGGGAGGTTCAAGTGAAAGGGTCTAGCAGCACAGAAAAATACAAAGGGAGCCTGCTGACGGCATGTATCGTACACAGACCTACCCTTTCCTTGCATGAGCTGTTGGCAGGGTTATCTGCTTCCCTTTCATCTTGCTGAGGTTCCTTTTCATGTGCCCTCGCTTCCAACTTGTGCACTGCCCCCCTTTCGTCTAGTTAAAAAAAACGAGCAGGTTGTCTACAGGTGCTCTAACTTCCCTTCTGCATGATGGAATATTTCACGTAGCATACAAGTTTCCCTCTCTTCCAGTGGCTTTGCTGAAGTGTGACTAGACTATCCCAGATCTCCAGTCAGAAAGGAAAGCTTGCATTTAAAACTACAAAGGTAAGAGTCTGTGTCAGCTTGCAGGCTTGTCTCAGGCTCCTACAACTTTAAACCACACTGGAATGATTGCATGAGCCTGTCAAAACATCATTTTTCAACCTTACCTAAACTTTCTGCCACTCTGGTCATGGATTTTTTTTTTTTCTTTTTACTCCAGTTAGTTTTGTCCCTTTTCTGTGAGCCTTTGGAGGCATGAACAATTACATCCATTTCATACCTACAGTTATTTGCAGGTCCAAACAACTTCATAACAATTCTTGTCAGAAATACTACTCAGGAACACACCCACACAACAGATAGATAGATATCTAGAGTAACATCACTTGCACCTACTGGGATATCAATTTTGGGAAGAAAAAAAAAGTTCTCTTAACAACAAGAAGAAATTCTAAGTGCTTTTAAATGTGTTGATTATTCCCCATTTTGCATAAACAAACTGAATATTTGGAAAACGGATTTTCTGATATCTCAGTGTCTCCTACTGAATGCAACTTAAAGGAAACAGATATGGACAGGAAGGACTGTGTGACAGCCCATTTGCACACACCACTAATCATACTTGACATGTTTGTTTAGAGATCTACTTGTATATCCAAACTCTGAAGTATACAAGTTTTAAAAAATCTTAAGAACAGTTATTTACCCATGGTACCACAGCTATGTGTGTGAAGTAGCAGTCTGACCTGATATTATTCAGATATATTTTGTTCCTCTGTATTTGTTCCAAGACAGGCTACTCTTTGCTAGAATACTTCAAATGAGGACGTATCCTTTCATATCCTTTTAGTTACACAAGCAGGAGTTTCTATTTCCTTGTTTATCCTCAATGAAAGGGTGAGCAGTCAAGTCAAGCATTGGGCAATGCAGCAGATGTGCACAAAGCACCCATCTGACAATGGCCAGGGTTCCCACTGAGACTTTTGAGCAGAGAATAATTGTACTTTCTTTTGGCATGAACCAAGGGTACAAAATCACATTTACGTGTGCAAGCCTTTGCCCTCTCAACATGTGTTCTCAGCTGCATTAGAGGAGCTGGCGAAGGTCAGTTTAATTTTCAGAACCAAAAGCAAAGAGTGATGGTAGGAATGTGGCTGACAGCAACATCCTAAAATGTAGTATTTCCTTCCCTGCCAACTACAGTTATGTTTTACTTATTAGGGTTTGCAGGAAAAAATCTTTCAGAAATATCACTCAATAATAAACAAGCTCTGGTTTTTAAGAACCAAGAAAATTTTTTTAAAAAATCTGATATTGCACAGAAATACATTTCTAATGCTTTCATTTAAAATAATCTCTCAAATTGACATAAAAAACTGTATTTAGTTTCAGCCTATGTGCTGTTTTCATATAATGACCACTTCTGTTTTTTTTTTTGTTTTGTTTTTGATATTATTTCCCTTTCTGCATCTTCATTCTTTCTAAGCATAAAGGACTCTCAATCTAATCTTCCATCTGTTATGCTGTCTGCCCTCTTCTCCCTTTCCATTTTTTCCCCCTTGATCTCTGTCTTACATCCTTTGCCCAACCCCTGAATTCTCTACCATCTCTTCTCATTTGGACCTCCAGTTCTTGGAGTATTTAGGTGTTTTTCCATCCATTAGCAACATAGCAAATTTTAGCTGAATCTCACCTCTTGAAATGGGATTGAAGTACATTTTGATTTGCTACATTTTGGATGAGAATTAAGCTGCAAACCAAGAACCAGAAGTAAAGACCATTCTGCAGACAACCATACACACAACACCCTGGAAATAACAATTCCTAAAAATATGTATGATACAACAAAGACTTCATCCTTTCAGTAAATATGCATGCTAGTATAGATTACAAAGCAGCACTCATTCAGAAACGGAGCGAAATTTCTGTGACAAAGTTCTCCAATACCAAATGTAAGACTAGTTCACTTACTTTAAAATTAATAGCAAGAAATAAACTGTTTTTCATACCTTTATAAAGAAACTAAGAAAGCACTTGACAAATCAGGAGCCCTCAGCAGCTCTCCCACTAAGTATTATGTATTTTGTCTTTCCTCCTTAGGCAGGGGTTGGGGGTGAGGGAAGGAAGTCACCAGCCTGAGACCATGCAGCAAGGCAATGAAAAAATTAGAAATGCACACAGAACTTCTAAGTGCATCCTTAATTTTCATGCTGTTTTGCTTTCTTACAGATATAATTTTGAGAGGACATTAACAGACATTCATATGGAATCTCTACAACTTTGTTACTCAGCAAGACCTAATCACATACGATCTTATCAAAACATAAACCCGCAGAGGGCTTATAGGTTCACATAACCCATCAAACCCAACTTTTATTAAGACAGAGAAAATAGATTAATTCTTGAAAAGTAGATGAGAAGACCACTTAGAGGAATCCCTTGGCTATCCAGCTTCTCTGCCCTCCCAGCAAAAAAAGGTTGCAAGCCTGATACTCCACACCTACCTACCAATTTTTTGTTCGCATAGTGTAAAAATGCCCAGCCCTTCAATAGCAGGTTTTTGCCTCAACCCACTACTAAATTAACTGCATTTCATATTTCACCCCATGCTACCCTCACCCACTTCTTTCCTGTGTTGTTAACTGGAAGCATGTCCGCACAGATGCAACCAGTGCTCAGAGAGATATACTGCACCACCACTTCATTTCAAACGACTTCTAACAGAAACTGCAACTATTTTAAGCTCATTTGAAAAGGATGTGACTTTCACGGACACTTAAATGATTAGGCCAGGGTTTAAGAGTAAAACCACCAAAAAAAGAAGGGAGTTTTGTGGAACCTTTGCTTCGTCTTTTTAAATTTTATTTTAAGAACTCCCTCTGGCTCTAGACACCATCACACCAGTACCTGTCAGGAGAGCTGTTCGGAAGTCAAGGCGCACTGACCGTGCATGTCCACAGCTCCTGGATTCATTCTGTAGACTCTTTCCAGCTACAAAGGCAGTAAACAGGGCTTTGCTGGCCTGGCAGAGCTGGAGCTGGCCCATTGCAGCTGCTATCCCAGTGTCAGACCTCACAGATGTCAAAAATTACCTGAATACTCCCCTGCAAACCGTTTCTTGCTGGATCTTCTGTAGCTGGCCAAGTGCAAATCACTCAGTGTTTACAAATCCAGGTACTATATTTTAGTCTCATCCAGAAAAACAGTGGTAGAAACAACAGGCAGACAAACATGTTGCTAAACAACTGGTCACATATTGAGGACTGGTGGGGAGGAGATGGATCAGCTGAACCCCAGACTGCACAGAATAATGTGTCCTCATGAACACTCCAGAAGATCTGACACAGATTCATAAGGGTAAATGTGTCCTTACATTGTAAGGAGCTTTAAGAGAGAAAGAGACGTGCACCCAGGGAGAGAACAGTAACCATCAAAACTCTCAGCTGCTGCAATGCTTCTGGTGATTTCATATGCTTTGACAAAAACTGCCAAGCAGTGTGTTATGATGCTGGTACATTTATAAACTCAGGCAATGAATGAAAAACCTCAAATGCGAGTTAGATACACCATGTATTTAAGGAAAAAAACAACTCACAAAGACAGGGAAACCAAAGCTGATGGACGGTGAACTGCAGTTGAATTAAGAGTGAACTCAAAGCTTCACAGCATGGGATGGTTTATTAGCAGCCTGAAGACAAAGGCCACAAAGCAGTTTTACTCCCTTAGAGAGAGAAGCCCTATTATGGAGCCTTTCAACTCCCCAAGAATTGCCTTTTAACTCTCTCTCCACAGTAGGACAAACAGGGGAAAGAAATTAGTCTTGGATGATGTTAGCTGTTTTGTAACTTGTAGTGCTAGTCCCACTGGAGCTGTTCTGACTCCTGTCAGATTTATCCTCTCGACATTCAAAATGGATTAACCTAAGGTATCTTTTTATGGAGAAAAAAAAAAAAAAAGATAGCATTTTCTCCCACTCCCTCCCAAAATATGTGGATTAGTTAGATGACCAAATGATATTTCCTGGATTTAGTAGTAATCTCTCTCTGACTGTAGTGTTACTATTAAAGGAAATGCTACATCCTAACATAAAACCTGTCCAAACAACTGCGTCATGCTGTCATCTACCTGCAGTGTAAAAACCTAAAAATAACTCCAAACCCCTTGTGCTTTCAGAAATTCAGAGACCTCTAAGTTCTCAAGCCTGCATCAATCTGTAATGAAACCATTCCATACATCAGCTTAAATTAGTGCATTTTTACTAAGAAGAGGGATGGCTATTATTTTTCAAACAATTCAAGAACTTGAACAAATTACTCAACCTTACTCTAGCTATCTGGTGCTGCTTACTGAAGAGAATTTGCATTTGATGTGCCCAAATGCTGCCTTCCTGAGAACATCTCATCCTCAGGTCTTCTGCTGTAATGACTACCATACAGTTGGGTTGTATAGCCTGTCTTTTCATATTATCTTGTTACTGTAGGGTTGTTTGATAAAAAAGCAATGTGCTAACTTGAACAAAAGCTCAGAGCACAAGTAAGAAACATACACATCTTTGCTCCTATAGGAAATAAATATGCCATATAAAGAGATGTGACTTGGGAGTGAACTTGGTTCATCTACACTGGGAGAGCTCAAAGCAGAATCTGACCCACACCATATGAAAAAAACACATTTACTGCTGCAGGAAGGAAAGGTGCATGTTAGAGGAAAACAAAACTAAACGAAAGAAAATCTGCACAACTGACAGTGGACTCAGCTGCAACACAATGATCACATAAAGAACTTGAAACTGCTCTCACAAGACAAACTTCATGACCTTACATCTCTGGTCACACAGGCTGTAACGCCCCATATGAGGTGCCACACTGCTTTAGGAATACTTCCCATAAATGCCTCTAATAGTATAACACATTTTTCACCTGTAGGGCACCACCTAAACATCTCGAAAAGACTAGCTTTTTGTATTATCAACAATAGATTCTCATTGGACTGACATGCAAAAAAAATAATCTGACAGTGAAAATCCTTCACAGACAGGGCTATCTGATAAACTTCTCCAACTTTCACCATGCTCCTGTTTTCACAGCACGATCAGCACCACAGCATCTGTAAACAATAACTGTGAAAAGGGTCGGTGTGGATTTTTCCACCTGATTAGCAGCTATTGGCTTCATGCAGCTAAACCACTGCACAATGCCCTAAATGTCTAAGGTATCAAGATACGTTCTAGCAAGACAATAATATCTTTCTTATCCAAAAGAGGAACATAAACGTAATACTGTGGTATTAGTGACCAAGGAAACGGCTGAGCCACAGTGGATTTGTATTTTAATAACCTACACCCAGCATTTCAAATATAGGGATTCAAGGTGTCTGTTGCAATAGATATCTTGAATCACTGTATTTTCAGCTATAATAAGTTTGTCTGGTCTGAGAGTCTTGTCACTAACCTTAGAAGAAGGATTGATGAAGAACAGAAATCAAAGCAGAACAGAAAAATGTGAATGAGGGGAGAACGGGGAGAGAGAAGAAAACTTGCACTGGCAATTGTTGTTTCACATTTAAGCAGTATTCTGCTAAAGGAAAAGCTATTCTGTGCTTTTTATCAATATTATTCACATGAGAAATAGTATGGATATGCAAAAAATAAAAAAGAATTAAGAGATGCTCAGTGTAAATCAAGTCTACTTGACTTTTTGTAAACAAACAAAAAAATGCATGTGCACCCCTATATGCATACATATACAGAGACGAGCAGTCAAACAGGTATGTCACTTACGCAACATTTCTTTAAAGACAGAGATATTACTTCCTGAGCCTTCAAAGCATGTGATACAACTGTGCTGAACCGGCGAGGTTTTAGGTCAAGAATACACACTAGCAAAGCCTCCTACAGGATCGTGGCATGATAAGATGAACAGGTTAAACAAGTCCTACGCAACAGTCCACGGCAGAATTTAGGATTCTACAGCTGCCCCCACACCTTTTGTTTTTGCTAGCAGAACTTTAAATTTGTTCTCCAGCAGCATCTCCTCTCAGTATCTGATTTGTTGTTCCTGACAACTCATCTGTTCATGCAGTTATAGTAGCTCCACGAAAAAAAAAAAAATCAGTTTTGCTGATTTGAAGCCCCATTTATTCTAACTTCAAAATTCACATTAAAAATTACTGTTCAAGTCTGACACTCATACTTCACACCAGTATCCACACAGTTACCTGTTACTTTGCTGAAACTTACTCATGTGTCCATTTCACAGCACACAGAATAATCTTTTTAACAGTCTCTGCTGAATGGCTAAGCACGAACTTCCATGTTTTGATCAGGATTGTTTATACACTCCTGTGCTATTCCTTTGGTCATGTACAAAAACACCTTCCAAACCATCTGTATGAGAAATGGAGAGTTTTTAAACTGGATTTCATTTCTTAAAATGTGGGGTCTTCCATTTTTATGACTTACTATAATTGCTTCTCTCTTCAAACTGGTGATTTTGTCTAGTAATGTAGCAGTGGAACCGATCAGTTAAATGAAGCATGAACTGCAGCCTGCAGAGAGCTGGATTAAAAACTGCTGAGTTTTCAACATGATCCTTAATCAGAAAGGGTTTCTTTTAGAGGAAAGAAAATGTAAAGCATAGGGGGCAGGGAGAAAAGGGGTAGGGATGGGATAATAGGGTTCTTTTAAAAATTGCAATGTGTTTTAATTTTTACACAGTACATAAACCCGCAACACCACAATTCATAAAGATCAGCTTCCTTTAATTATTAAAGACTGCAATAATGGCTTAATTTTGGCTTTTTATATGTTCACACTGCAACTGTCACGCAGGCTGCCCACAAGACTTATGCAAGAAAAATCATTCAGTAGCAGTAGCAGCCTTGGCCTGCTTTCACTCTTACTAGCTATATGCATCATATACATTCACAGACAGCCCTAAGACGCTAAACTTGCAATGTGTACTGCAGTTTTGCTTTGCTTTGGAATGAATAATCTAAAAGGACCAGGAGGCATCCATAAAGTGTGCCTTTTGTGCACGTGATTAAAGTCAGTTTCTCAAATAGCTGGCAGACTGAAAAGAATGGGACAAGGGAAGAAATGATGAAAAAAGAGAGAGGAACCATCACGTTGCTTGCCCATAAGTGCTGCCAAATGGACATACTTGGAGAGCAACCCATTTCCCCAGTTAACATAGAGGCCATGTTCACTACTCCTGTGCTCCTTTTTCTTTTTGTTAATCCCATGCCTTGCAAGGTTCATTAACCTTGTTTACACAGAAAGGTTGGGTCAGCCTGACATGCTAACAAAACACACACGTATCTGCACATACACATATATACTATAGTTTCTTCTGAAGTCACAATGCTTTTAACATGCTTTCAAACTGGAAAAAAAAATCTGGAATGTACGTGTTTGATCTTTTCCCACTTCATATAAAGAAAAAGTCTAGTAGATGTTGTGCTTTTTGTAATGGTGTATCTGGTGTTCTCTAAGACCGACATTTCCAGCCTGTTATATGCAGTGATGCACACCCCTGCAACAGGTTTCTGTCCTTATAAAGCAGAGAGAAATAAGCAGAAACTATGAACCCACAAGAAACTTTCCACCGATGCTCAGCCCACTCCTTCTCTAGTGTTTTGAAGAAACAGCATGTTACTCCACGAACATGACAGCTAAAGGTGGACCAAAACAACCTCATCCAAAGGAGCCCTGGAGCACAGCATTAAATCCAAAAAACAGAGCAACTGCAAAGCAACCACTGACCTGCAATTTGCTGGTTTACCTACAGCTGAAAAGGGATGCTGCAGCAATGTGCAAGTCAAATGCCTCTGAACCAGTACTGGTACCTGTGCTAATGCAAATCAATGTTTTAAACATCTCTGATCTAATACAAATATGTGAAAGCCTGAGATTACCTCAAACACAATCCTGACATAAGGCTTAACAGAGATTTCTCCCTCATGGGCTATACTAAACCACATGTAATCCTGTTTATTGTAAGGGCACTTGGTGGGTGCCTTCCTCTGAGTCTGGAAGGGCTTCTTGACCATTTTATAAGAGCGCTGTGCACAAACATAAAGGGATGCAGCCCAAATCTAAACAGACTTTAAACTTCAGATGGTAACACCTCTGGCCTGAGAGAGGGTGAAAGCTCACATGCCTGCCTCTCAGGGAGCAACATGACAAAAATAAGGGATACAAAGCAGTTCCCCAAGCAGAGAAGTCTCTTTCCTTAGACGATGGAGAGGTAGCACTGCCTTTTCACCTTTAGGAACAGAGTATTATTTTTTCTTTCATTTTCCTGACAGAATTGTCCTATTTATTTGCAGAGACTGGAACCAACATGACTGATAGATCCATCACTGTGTCTGCAACACTCTGTGGGCCTGTTGGGCAACACAAAACAGCCCGCAGTAGGACTGTTGTGATCGATATGCATTTGATACAAGTTATAAATGAGAGACTCCTAACACAAGCCTCTTGGCTTGGTTAACCAAAATTCCAGTTTTATGAGATGTGCAGGCTCCTTAATCTGGGGAAACAAACATACCACATTTAAAGAATCTGAAGGCTGTTGAACAGGAGCTGGGTATCGGGGGTACCATGCCCCAGTGTTGAGCACGCTCTGTGGTCCATGAAAAGGAGCATGTGGTTTCTGGAAGTCTCTTCCCATTGTTGATTCAATAGTTTGTGGTTACGCAGTAATATATAAAAGAATTGTGCTTAGACATTAGCGCAGCAACAGCCTTACTGTTTATGCATCAGCTCTCCTATGCTGAATTACCTCAGCCCAGTACAGGGTCTACCGGCAGTCTGCAAAATGTGTTTGGAGAATCTAGAGAAATCCCATTTATGATTTTGCAGTAATACTGTATATCTTGATCTTGCCAAAGTTCACTTGAGTTTATGGGAGGAAAACAGCAATCAAACTCTTCTTGGCCAGCTCCATTATGATAAAGACAGAAAAGAACAGGATACTGATAGGTAAAGCAGGTACAATTCTGCTTCCCATTAGCCTTCTTTAATTAAGCCGGTTATGATCTCATAGCAGGATCATTTTTTAATGTTGGTGTTTAGGAGAAAGGCTTACATTGAAGGCTAGTTTGGCTGCCTTTAGTTAAGAATGTGATTCACGTGAGTGGGAGAAAACAATGCAGCAAAATCTACATTTTTGTGTGCGCGCAGAAAATAGAATATTTGTGTGCCAGAGAAAGAAACCAAAAAATAGAGCATATATCTTTTGTTTACTTACACTGTAAGGAAATTGTCTACAGGAAACAGAAGCTTGCCCAACAGCACCGGCACTACTAATGCAATACTAGTTCCATACTGAGTATTCATGTGCCGTATGCATTTGGTCTATAAGCTTCTATCTGTCATCTGAATCAAGCATATTTGTTTCACTGCTCTTAATTAACAATAGTATACCACGCGGTATATTTAAATTTGTGAATACAAAAATAACTGACCCAGATTCTGTGTTTTTTTTTCAAACAGTCAACTTGTTACCAATTACTACTGTGCACCTTTCATTCTTCACAGAAAATCCCTTTACAGAGAAATTCTGAATATTTCACTATTGAAGCTCATTTTTCTAGAATACAAACAGATAACTTAAGGATTTCTTAAAACGTGTTTTAAATTCTTAATCTTCCTATGTAATCCATTTTCAAGGCAATAACACAACTCTTCAAATAACCAAGCTGAACACAGTGTCATGTGAGCTATACAGATTTGCACTGGTAACTTATACAAATGAATTAGATAAATGCATTTAAACACAGTTTGTAGTTAAGTAGAACGTATGTGCTGAGTTTCACTGGACTGAAACTCTGATTGTAATGAATTTCCATGTACCTACTTAATACAGGAGACAAAATCCCCTCATTATAAAAAGGGAAAAAAAAAGTCTTCACTAGGGCAAACAGCATCATTTACAATATTATTCTGTCACTGATGAAACTCAGAATTTTGTCTTAATTTTTAAACACAACCCGATGCAGAACCAACAGGCAAAAAAGACATTAAAGCTATAATCATCTCTGTCAAGCCACTGTCTTAGTAAAGATACTCTAGATCTGTTCAGAACAGTCTCTTTGTTTGAGTTGTTGCATTGAAAGTTGCTGTTTTGCTGTACATTTTTCTTGTTTTGCACATATTACCCGAAAAAAAAAGTATATCCCTTATCTAGCCTACAATTTCCAAGATGAACTGGTACTTAGATGTTCTTTAAAAACAGTATTTTTGATAAAATATTTATATTGTCCCTTAATAACACAGGAAACTAAGTCAGGTTTTCAAAAATGACTTAAGAACTTGCTAGATTAAAGGACTGTCTACAGATGGAATTATTTAGTAATGACTGCTCAAGAACAGCTATTCCTGAATAACTCCATGTGTAGACACTCTTATTCCAGAACAAGGTTCCCTTGTTTCTGTCTAATTTAGCCCATCAAAGCGTGTTAAGCTAAACAGAAACAAGAGTGTCAGCACATGTAGCTATTCAAGAATAGCTGTTCCTAAATAATTCCACACGCAAACAAGTGCTAGCAAAAAGGGAAGAACAGCTCTGTTATCCCCAACCTGTTCTCTCTCGTATCACAATTAACACAAGGCGCTTTCTGGTATATGCACTGCTTTTTATACTGCTGCTTCATATTTTTTTTTTTCTTGAACTGAAATAAAGCTATAACATTTTTTAAATTTTATGTTCTTTGTTAAATGTGAGCTGACCACATACAAGTATGTTGTCATTTAAATGTAATTTTTTTTATAATTAGGTAAACACTTTGGCATATTTTGTTTTCTAAACCAACAAATCTTGGATGACGGCATTTATTCTTGGAAGCTGATTGTGCATAAAAAAGCCAACTTTTAATGAAGTACTAGAGACAACTGAAAGAAATTGGAATTTGGTTTTCCTGAGATGGAACTAACACAGCCAAATGCTGAAGTAACATTTGGGTAGATGTTCTGTTTTGCCTCAGGTAGTAAAATAAAGAATTTGTTCACCTTGTTAGAGAGACTCACTACCGCGTAATCAATCACAGCACACACTAAAAAAATCACATTTTCAGCCAGGCACAAATCTGTCAAAGAGGATAATAATTACAGAAAGATTTTCACAAATACCTGTAACTCTTGGACTTCATATTAAGATGTGAGGCCTGGCTGGTACATGGGGTTAGTGACCTCTATGCTTCTACCTCTCAAGACCAAAGTTCAAATTCAAAGCGGACTGCACATGAAAACAGATTTTGATAGTTGGTAGACCAAATCCCCAAACCACAACTCAACTGTGTGCTATTGGAAGCCTACGCTGAGGAAAGACCCCTTGCTGGAATATCAGAGGCAAAGCAGATGCACTTCGGCGTGTCACTGAAGCTCAAGCAGACAGCGCTCGACTACGGCCATTGCTTTTAGAGACATTTTCCACAACCACGTGAAGACGTGAACTCCAAAATTATTTTCAGACGACATCTTTTGTGGTCACCTGTACTGCCCTATGCAATAAAGCCAGCATGATAGTGCCAGTGTTTAGTCTAACTGGATCATTGTTTTGTGTTAGCTAAAACAAATACATGCTCCTAAAAATGCTCGCAATTTCATACTAATTTTATACTAATTTTGTGTAAACTTTTGTGATTAAAGCTGAGAATGTGTCCATGATTTGCCCCAAGTAAACTTTAATAAGACTAGGAATTTCAGTAGACAACAAATAATAGTTAACAGAAGAAAAAGGCCTAATATTGCCACTGTTAAAATAGTTTTATCTGAAATTGAAATTAACTACCACTTTTTTTTTTTTTTTTGACTGAGAAGGCTTACTGCAGGTACACAATGAAAAAAGTTGTAGAGAAGTATATGCATGGTGAGTTTTTCTATATGATCTCTTATTGCTCAGATATGCACTCAGAAGCTAAGAAGCACATAGCACTAGTCCTCTGTCCTTTAGCATTATTGTCTAGACTCTAACTAAACATTCACTCACAGCTTTTGTGTTACGGCCCTGGAAACCTGAGTTCAGAGTGGATCACTCATTCCATAAGCACTTTTTCTCCTGCTCATGAATTGTGTGACCCCTTCGTTTTTGCCTCACTCTCTCCAAGCCCTATGATGAATACAGAATGATTGATTACTTCAAGGTCCTTTCCATGAGTGAATAGAAATATCAATACATTTAGCTTCCAAACACTCCTGAGAGCTGACTGGTGTGACAACACCCTCCCTTCACAGATGACAACTGGAAGGGCAGCATGCTTACAGCCAAAACCATCAACTAACTTTAAATGTGTAAAGCCGGATTTTTCAAAAATGAATGTACCTCTCATTTTCCACGATCTGATCTACCCTAGGGCACGTGAAGATACGCGAGATGATTTTACTGGAGTCAGCACCAGGACCCACTGAACCTCTGTGCTGAGCCACTTGCAAGTCTTTGCAGTGTATTTTCCAGTATCACCTTACAGTATATCTGCATCTTTGTTCCCAAAAATGAACAATCAACTGCAGTTAGCATCACGTGACAGCTGATAGAGTCAAGTACAGCTTCCATTGATTTCAGCTGCAACTATTCACATCAAACCTTTCTTAAATTCAAATCTTCAGATCTCACATTCCACCTCCAGAAAAAGGGAGTGTTTGATACTTAAAAGAACTTCAGATCACAAAAGAATTCAGTGACAGAGGCGAGATAAAGAACAGTAAGCGCTCCCCTGAGGAGTCGGAATATCAATACTTAAGTTTTTACCCTAGTATTATCCTAATACCAAAAAATGAGTGTAGAAGTATTATAAAAGCCACATGTGCAATATTTTGTTACAAAATGTGAAAATAGTGTTGGTGCTTCCTAAAGGTTAACAGAGCTTACACAAGAAAATATTGAGGAAAACGTGATGGCACTGTAAGCACTGTTTAAGTGGGAATCACATAAAGAAAGTGTAAAAAAAAAAAAAAAAAAACCAGAACTAATTTTTTCTAGTTAGCATTATGACTTACTACATGCTTTCGAAAAGCAGTTAGGAATGCAGTGCTGAGCAAACAGAACAGAAAAGACTAACAGGGGGGATTTCCACAAAGTGCAAGCCTATATTTACTTATCAATCCAGGTATTCAATTAAAATAGACCTCTGTAGTGCGAAATGCCATTAACGTGCTGCTAATTTCAAAATGCTGTTAAGATCCACGCTTAGTACGAAAAACACTCTATACCAGATTTTTCAGTCAGTCATTGTCACTGTACTCAAAAAGGATACAGCCTAATGGCTTGGAAGGCATTTTTTAAACAAAAACCAAACATCATCTTCTGCAGTTTAATGAAATCTATTCAATACCAAAGATGCTTAACATGGCTCTTAGGAGAACTGCCATTTCTGTGTTTTAAAAAAGTACATTTATAGCTCTCCACTTCAGAGAACTGGGTCTGGATTTTACATTTATGATTTGACTTTTTTCCAGTCCAGAGCACTTACTCTGAAAGGATGCCTATAAAAACAGAGATGAATTTAGATTATCCACCTTGTAATTATAAATCAGAACTACCTCCTCAACTTAGACCTTGAATAATTTCCAAGAGATAATATCTAAATAAACTGCCAAGATTTTCTAATGGCAGCATTAAGAAAAAAAAGTCAGCATTAGGCAATTTTGACTTCGAAACTTCCATAGGTCACTGTAGCTCACCAGTGCCCAAGCCAAAAAAAAAAAAAGTAGCTCCCTATTCTGGTATGTTGAGTGAACCTAGCATGAAAAACAAAACCTGCAAAAAAAAAATCCCACAAAAAAGATTTTTCTATATTCATTATGCCCATTCTATTACTGAAAGCTCATCTATTCCAGAAGCCTGACTTGTTATCTAAAGAGATAACACCTGCCATTCTAAAAAGAAAAAGAATATCTCAAAATGAAATTTTTTCAGCCATGGATCTCAAACCTGGGTGTTTATAGGCAAATATTGTTTCCTCATATTCTCAGATTTGTATTAAAAAAGCCCAAGTAACCTGACTTAACAGCCAATCATATATGAATCCTAAATGTGTCAGGGAAAAATAACTTAAAATAATCAGATTTTTTTGTTGTTGCATATCTACAGATAAATCTAGTTACCTCACTCATTCCTCCAAGTTGGAAATCACTGCCTTTCTTGTGTATTTCCTGAGCAGCTCTACGTAATATTTCCAAATTCTACACTTTGAACACCCAAACTGGTCACTCTACCACAACAACTGACTACACTCATTCAAACCCAGATGTTTTGTTCTTTCTGATCTTTGAGGATTCTTCTCCATTTGTCCTACTACCCCACCTGTTATCCTGCTGCATCCAAGAAAAAGATTCCATTCTCAATTCATTGGGTAGAGAAGTTGACGGTCCAGCCTGTTCTCAGCACTCCACCCCACCAACACACACATCCCTTCTCCTCCTTCCGCTTCCAACAGCACCAATGCTTGTTCCGTAGCTTTCAGGGAAGAAAGGACTCCGCACGACATGTCGCTCTACCAGTGTACTGCGTGCACTTTCATAATCGATAAACTGTTTCTTATTGTTCTCAGGCAATATTGTTTAAAAGCTTGAAAACTTTGATTGTCAGAAAAAAGTGGAAAAACAGAAATGAACACAATTTGGTTAAAATACAGGACTGTGAAAGTTCAAGTTGAATGTGCAGGAAAACCAAATCTGCAAAAACTGGTTTTAAAAGTTAATAGTGTCGTGTTAATACCACTCCTTCTCCTTTTGTGATGTCCCTGCTCTTCCAACTTTTTTCCTAAGCAGCAGGCATCCTGTTTTTGTGAGCATTACAAACACCTTGCTGATGCAGCAGACTGAAATTCGTAGTAAGGCCCTGACTTTCTGTCCTATTGGTGTCTTCACGTCTCTGAAAATTAAATTTCACCTATCAGCAAAAGTCTAATGGATTTATCCCTCAACTTAATCTGCTCAAGCTCAACACTCATTTTTAAGGTCACAAGCTGGTTAAAATGAAGAGACCAAGTAAAAAAAAAAAAAAGCAGCAGGTAAATGTCAAACTGTCCCAAGTGGGAACTCCTCTGCTCTATATTTAAACTAGCAAAACAACATTTATCTCAGGAACAGACTTTTTCTGTCAGTCTGGAAGTAGACAATGTAAATTATTTTAACCCCCCAATCTATAATAAAACTAAATTCCCACCTCAGCTGCTAGCCTTCATTCTCACCTTCAGAATCCAAGGCAGAAGTGAAACTGCACAACTCCCCCTGACCACTAGCAAAAACTGGTTAGCACTTTCATATATTAAATCAGAGTTCTCTGCATTACCTCTTCTGTCAGAAATGCTTGTGTGTGTGTGTATAAAACATGCCATAAATTCTTACTTAATCTACTAGAGTATATCTATACTTTACCAGTAAATCAAACAAAAACTAACGTAAAGGTGAATTTAAAGCATAGCTATTTTTATTTTTGCTATTTTTCCCTCTAAGAATAACAACTGCTGGATTTAGAAGCAGTTAGCTGAAGCATCACTTGAGTTCCACGGCCAAAACTAAAGGCATTATCTTTGGAGTCAATGAAGTCTGCAGCTGCTGGAATCTGGAATGGAATGCATCTTTTCATTAGACTGGTGCCAAATTAGAAATGCCTGCTCATCCAAATGAACCATGAATGCAGTACTTTAGAAATATCTGCTCTTCGCATGTAACTCAGCATGCTAGAGAATGTGACAAGCCTAGTAACACTCCATCTCTGGCACTTTCAAGAGAATGAAAAATGTAACTGCTGATGTCCTGCGTGCTCAAACTGCTGCCCTATCCAAGAGGTGCGAGAGCCCATTGAAACTAAGCCTCCAGATCCACACTGCTCTTCAAAATAGAATATTTTATTGTTAGGTTACTTATACAGAGGAAAGATCATAAAGCCCAAGACAACTCCAACCAGAGCTGGAAACCACAGTCAGAACTAACAGGCTGTTACCATGCTTAATTAAAAAGGATAGAAACGCGACTTGCTGTACGTCACAGTACAAACAAATCTCCCTCAGCTAACACACTGATGCTTGCTTGCTGCCATATCAGCCTGTCTTCTTTCTGCCTCCTTCTCTGAGCTTGTCAGCCCAGAATCACAGGTTGCAGAAGGTTTCAAGGTATCTAATTATGCCTTTTCTTCTTATTTATTTACTTTTTAAAATAGTCTAGAACTTGTTGGCTTGAAATCCTAGCCCACAAAGAGGAGCTTTGCAGACATGTCATCCACTGTATTAAAATGACTTTTTTCTTTTTTTTAAATACAATTTATTATATGGGGTTCATTATCACACCATACAAGTGCCTGTCTCCCAGTAGTTCACTGAGCAATGTGACTTCAGGCTTTCTTGCTGGTACTCATATTCCCTGGGCAAGGTAAGAAAAGTGCAGGAAGATGTTCAGAGTTTATAGCACCTTACTTTTTTTAAGCCCTATGTATTTCAGCAAGGTCAAAATATACTCCTAGTGGAAAACTGTAAGGTTTGGAACAGTACTTTGTTCTTGGGAGGGCTCCTTTCACAATCCAGAGACGTTTGGCAGCCCCAGGAACATTTCGTCTCCCCACCCTCCACAAACCCTTGCCTCTTCGTGGGACGTCCCGCTCGGCTGCAGGAGTGCACTGTCCATCGGGATTCCCATCTTGGAGATTTTGGGAGTTCTTACAAGTATTCTGAACCTGTGCTGTGGGCAGCTTTGAAAAAAAAAGACCGAGACCTTTAACTGGGCTTTCTCCAGGGAACGTCAAAGTTGCTCAAAGCAACCTGCCTTTACGCATTTTGCATACGCTGAAGTTTCTCAAGCACTGAAGGATTCAGACTACAGAGAGTGTCCAGGTACCTTTAAATAGGCACAGACAGAAACTGCTGAAAAAATAATAGGGGAAGAATGAAATTAATCAAACTCTTTTGTCTACCTCTCAGCCAATGTTCTACGTAGATTATCCATAAATATTTCATAGTGCTCAATTTTGAATGCCTCCAAGCACACTGGTTTCGAATACTGCTCTGGGGAGATCATTCCATAGGTTAAGTACCCTTATGAAAAAGTCTTTCTGAACTCCTGAATTACAAAACAAAACAAAGCAAAAAAAAAAAAAAAAGAAAGGAAAAAATCCACCAACCACTTTTAATTTTTAATAATCTCACTAGATCAAAACTTGGAGTTTGTACGCTCTGGACCATATCCATGTAAATATAATAACTTAAAAATAAAAGGCGTATTTAACCTAAACTTGCTTGCACGCAACTCTGCTGATATTTTACTGATTATATCTAGACTTGTTATGAAGTATTACTCATAGAATATGTTTAAATTTCTCTGACACTTGCACATATAAAATACTCTCACTAACTGATGCAAGAAACCGTAAGGGTCGGAGCACGCAAGCAGCTATTATACACAGTCATGGTGTTTATTATCACAAGCAGTCCCACTGAATGTCACAATTCATAATATTAGTTGAAAAAAATGCTGAGGTAGTGAACATTACAGCCCTTTGACAACACTGATTTGCAACAAGGAATCATTAGAGAAAGCGTGGTCTTTGCACAACTGAGTCTTCTGTCATCTTTTTTTATTGCATGTATGTGACAGGTCTATTTATGCTAGGAAACAACTCTTGAAATTTGTTCAGTTATTCCCAAAATGACCGAGAATCGGGTGCACATGGCATTACCCACCATTTCCTGGGGGAAAATACAGCAAAATGAGGGCATGGAACCTGCCAGTACTATCAACAAACACCTTAAATATATATTTTTAATATATTTATATAATTTTGCATTACTATGGTTTACAGAAATAAGACACAACATGGTCTGCTCTCAAGAAATAGGATAAGTATCACCCTGAAAGTCTTTCCACGTTTCACACCACAGCCAGTTTCTGACAGCCAACCCTACTGATGTTACTTTTTCAACATTTAAAATGTTTATTGTAATGAGCAACTGAGGGAGAATTCAGTGTGCTCCATCCTTTGATTTTACACACGCACAAATAAATGTATTAAGGAAACAGATAGAAATAATCATGTTGCTATTTTGAAAGGGAATCAAAATAAGAAGCCTACGTTCCTGACACTGTCGGGGGAAGGGAGTACGCTAACAGATGCGTGTAAAATACTATGTCAGTGGTTGCTGCTTGGCAGACTGATGATAGCCAACAGTAAACATTGCTATTACTTACATCCGACATAGAGCTTTCAATCAGTGCATGAAGAGCACCTTCCAGAAAAAATGCATCACTTCCACTCACATGTTCAAACAAACCATTGAAATTTGCCCATCACTATTTCTTAGTGGCAACAACGTGCAAAACTAGCATCGCAACCAACAAAATATTATCCTAAGTGGAACCAACAAAAATACTTCCTGCAGCCTTTTATTGACCACTGGATATTGCCGAAGAGAGAATATGGAAGGCATGCAACCACTAAAAATACGGATGTGGAAAAAGAAGATCTAAGAAAAATCAGAACAAATAAAAAGGTCACCAAACCCAAATCACTGGTTTGTTGCACACACTGAATTAAGAGTCAGTGCACCCGTGTTCTGCAGTGCCAGGGAGAAATGCACTCTCACCATACCTGGTGTACTCTCAGAAGCCCGAGAAACAACTTAGGAAAGAAATAATCTTTCCATTTTAGAAAGGAAGTATTTTGTGGAAGAATATCTGAAAAGAAAAACTGCTTGTTACTCCTATAGCGTCCCAATGAGCGCTGAAGCATGGGAGGCTGTCCACAGCACACACAAGGTGCATCCCTCCTGCACCATAATCAAGTGGAGTCTCCCATTCTAGTGAGTCAAGACCCACTTTGGCCATGCAGCAAACACCTGAACTTGCCCTGAAAGGCATGCACAAAAATTCTGTTTTTAATACAAAGCCAGGCACTTCAGCCTGTGCTAGAGAACATCTACAGCATGAGACTAAAATAATGAAAAAAAAATTACAAGTGTAATTAACTCATTTTCAATTCCACTGTTCACAAGCCTTCATATTTTTCTAGTTATCATACAATATTAGATCACAATGATAGTTATTAAATCTTGTAACTATCATTACCAATAAAGGAGCACATATTGCTATTTTAAGAGATTAAGAAATGGACTACTTGAGTAAGGTATGCGATTTAACAGGTGACAGATCTTAGCTTTTTATTGCTGCAAAATCAACCAGAATTTGAGATATTAGTTCATTTATGTCCAATAAGTTCTGTCCCTAGGCTTAAAATTATTATAATAGACATCACTCCAATCAACTATGAGCCATAAAGACATTACAGAAAAGAAGTTACAGTCTATACAAATATGTAACAGCTCCACTAGGCATAAAGATTAGATCCACATGCGACTTTACTAAATGTTTCAAACATTACATCACTAATTATGTGATAGTGTCACTTCTGGTAAACCACAGATGTAACATGAAAAATATTCAGCTTGGTCTCATGTAGATCTTATCTCAATGCGCAGGTTCCAAAAAAAACTGAACCAACCCTTTTGATCTCTGCACTGTATTAGCTGTTAGCTTAAGAGTGAGCTTGCTGAGTTGAAGAATTTTTTTGCAAGACTTGCTTCAAAACTCCACATGATACTGCCAAGAGGTTGCACTTAAAATACAAAATGCTAACTTTCATTTATATCGCATATTGTAGCATTTATGTAAATCATCAAGGTTGGTGTATGTTTTTGATATTCGATACGGTGTCCCTTAGAGAAGTCCTTGTCTCACTCCTTTGGATCTCAGGTAAACAAAGCAAAATTCAGTTCAACAGTTTGCTGTCATGTAACTAGCTTAAAGTTAAAATTTCTCCAAAGGTTTCAGAATTCAACAGCCACAAAAGCACTATGTCAAAGCATTTTATTGGAAAAAAAAACCTGCAGGTACAGGTAATAATGAATTAACTGTACCACCTTTAAAAAACAAAGGCCCTAACTTCACCTAGGTTAGTATTTTGTTCTATGTGCCAGAGCTATTGGCCTCCAAGGTTTCATTGGCAGTACGTGACAGGTTTCGAAGCAACCCGCCAGCAGTGCCCTGAAGCACTCAGACATACGAAGTCCTGAGGCAGCCTGCGACCCAGCACATGGAGCGTGGCTGCTGGCTGGGGGAAAGGGACAGACCAAGAACCAAAAACGGCAGAAAAAGGGTGCAGGGAAAGGGGTCAGTGTTCTGCAGAAGGAGAAAAACATCACATGAGCAGAGCTGAGAGAGAGAAAAGGAAAGGGGAAACGAACATCAAACTAAACGAAAACTACAGGAGGACAACCCCAAATTGTCAGGTTTTACCCATTCCTGAAAACTACAAAGCCTCTACTCTTTGGAGCGCTGCCTTTTTGACGATTCGGAGTAGTTTATGCAGACTGTATTTGGTACCAAGATTTTATTATTCCTTCAGGTACAATAAGTTCCCTGTGCAGGCCCCTCGGCAGTTGAGGGGCTCCGAGTGACGAAGTGGAGCGTTTGCAGCCTCTCCCTCTCCCAGCCGTGCGGCTTCCTGCCTGCCACGATAAGAGCTGCGACGGGCCTGGCCTCTCTGCTCACTTGACGTGAACGCACCTGAAGTGTTGATGGAAGTGGCTTAGCAGGGACAAAGCTTGCTCCTGATGGTCGTGTGACACCGACATCCCATGCCACAAGCAAGGCCTGGGAAGGTCTCTCTTCATCTGTTTAACAAAGATGTCAGTCAGCCAGTGAAGCTTTCACTCCGTTAGCTTCCTCTGTGTCACTGATTGTGGTGGTTTTACACTTATTTTATTTAGACATACAACTGACTAGCACAAAAATGTTCACAAATCTCTACAGCAGCTGCTGTCACAATGCCAGCCATCAGCTGAGAAAGGACACCGTACCCTATGGACCACCAGTTTGATCTACTATGGTGACAGAGGTGCTTCATTCTGGAGCCTGCCATACCTGAATCTTCCTGAAGGAAGGACAATGGCTTTCTCACATCTAATACCTAGGGAGTGAAAATTCAGTCTCCATCGTAGCCAGCAGACATTTCCCCATGAGCTCACCAGTGCCAGGGTGTCATAAACAGGTTTTCGTCTCCTTGGCCACTTGCTATAAACACATACGTGGGAAGAACAGTAAAGAGAGCTCATGAAGCAGGGTGCTAATATTTTTTTCTATAATGGAGAATAAAGTAAACAACATTCAATAGTTGTTCAGCCTGGGGTCTTCAACCCTTTCGTAAAAGGAAGTAAAGAGAAGTAACACCAAGGTGTTAGTCCAGCAGTACAGAAATTCTCTTGAGAACAGTAATCCATACAAGAACGAACCATGGGCAGTTCTGTAAGGTTGAGCTGATTTTTGCCAGGGTTTTAATAACTGTGCTACGTCCTCTGCAGCAGCAAAAGGAAGAAATGCAAAGAAAGAATAATCTAAAAAAAAAAAAAGTGCACAATAGCATGCAAAGAAGCAAAGAAATTAGAAAAAAATGATTTATGAAGTTTCCCTCTTCCTCTTTCGCTGCAATATACATTAATCAGGGCTCCTGTCTCTTTTTTTGGGACCTTGATGAAGATGAGGTGAAACCAAATATGTTTAATGATGTCTGAAATGAGGCATGAAATTGAACCATTGTTTGATTCTGTTTTGCTTTTGCTTTCATAAGCAAGGCAGTTCTTTAAAGCCAGGTAGTATACTGGCATTTCAGTGGGAGACTGCTGAAGTGAAATATATTTTGCTTTCCTGTATTGTTCTTTTTCCTTTTCAAAGCTTGAACTGACCAACTTGTTTATATACATCATCTGAACCTGTTGCCTAGATGACAAAATATAATATTTAGGATACATAGCTAAGGACAAAGACATGGCACAACTTCATAACCTGATGGTTAAATTGGAAAAGAGAAAGAATATAAACAAAGAAAGGTCATCTAGGACAAAGCTCACCATGAAATTATCTAGAATAGAAAAGTTCTAAATGTACCGTAAAATTCTGGAATTAAATTATCTAAAAAAGTGATTTTTGATATCTTTAAAATACTGCTTTGATATAAAACTTAAACTGGGGGACTTCAACAACTAAGTTTATATTCATCTGCCTTACACTCGACTTGAGTTTTAAAGATCCTGATATAATAGGCCTGGAATAACTCCATAATCATTTGTTATTAGTTTATGGCAACCTTAACACTGGGATTAACAGCAGTATGGAAAGACAGGCAGGAATCAGATATAGTTCTGGATTTGGTGTGTTTTGCACCAGAAAAGAAAGCAACTATTGCCTTTTTAAAAAGAACTGCAGGGTGAAGGAGGTGAGGACTGAGCAAGGTGTTCAGATGATGTGAGCTTTTAGACTTCTGCTGTGGTGTCTGGAGTTAGGTCTGCAACTCTGCAAGGGGATGGTGAGCCTTACATAAGAAGGATGGATATATTTAAAAGGAGTAAAAATGATTCCTTTATACATTTTGTTCCTATCTTTGTTACTTTGATTTAAGGAAGGCTAATCCCACCATAGGTTACTGGCAGCAAGACTTATCTTGGTCTCTCTAACTCCATTTAACTTGTTGGGGAAGCACAGGAGATGCACAGGGTAAGTGCCCTTGAATCTGATAAAATGAACACTAGAGGGAAGGATCACCTGCATTTCTACTATTTAAGCAACCATATCACAAAATGTCTTCACTGACTTACTCAAGAGCTACTTCAGTATCAGTTTGGTTCCTCCTGTTCAAATTCCTGTAGAAGGGCAGCACCAGAACCTCATTTTCTTGTAGTCACATTTTTTTCCTCCCTTTTCCAGTCTCAGTTCATTCACGGCTAGCTCATTTCCATTTGACCTTTTATTAGCAGTTAACTCTGCAAGTCCATTCACTTTTGGCTGTGTTTTTCTAGTTGCTATTTACAGAACATAGCTACTGGTTGATTTCTCCTTACTCTTCAGGTCTAAGTCCTAACACCAAGAGGCACACCACTTTTTTTTTTTTCCTGGCTGACAAACATGCAAGAGCTGCGTACAGTTCAGTTTAGTGTGTAACACAGGACTGATTAGTCCCCTGTTAGAAAAACAGCCCGAAGACTCGTTGTGGCAGAGTTTTGGATAAAAATAGCAGCAGCAATGTCAATTCTCCGAGAATATTTTCAAACTAGCTTTTTGTCCCCCTTTAGCAACAGAGTATGCAAATCAGGCACAAACATCAGATGTGTAAGAAATGCATGCTACATTCACCCTGGATATTTTATGCATTAGATACTTCCATTAAGTGAGTGAATATAGATGTACACATGTGCATATTTTAATATGAATCTTTCCTGTTACAAACCCTGCATATTTACACATGCAAATGCGGCAAATTTTCCCGTGGATCACAGCAGTTGAATTTGTAGAACTCAAGTAATGCATGCTTACAGGCAAATGAAAGAAAAACAGAAACACAGCAGGAATTGGCATCTTCCATACAAATGATGCGTTGCGTGCATTAACAAATGAACAGAACACTCCCAAGGGAGTTAAAGAGCATGGACCAGAAGTTCACTTCCTTGCCAACTTATTTCAAATATTTCACTAGTTGTTCTTGTTGCAAAAAGCACACCAATACATTTGCTGTCCAATCAAGTCTCTTCCATTTTTAAACAGTTTGCGTTCTATTTTTAGAAAAAACTCACGAGAGAACTGCAGAACATTAAAAATTAATTATTCCATGTTCTGTGGCAGCATAACATGCATGTGCCTTTGATTAGCTGATGTAAGTGAAGTTAAATGTATCAATAGGCTATATTATGGTTGTAATTAATTCATAGCAATGGATTTGAATAGTTATCCAAAGCAATGGCAGTCACAACTGAATGTAATAAAGCAATTCCAAAAGTAATTCGCACACACAGTTTATAAAGGTCCTAAAACCCTATAACTCCTTTAAACATGTTCCTTAGATTATAAACAGCTGATGTACAACAGTATATTCATTTTTTCCAGCTATGCTTCCAAAAAAATTACAACTGTAGCATAAGGAGAACTAAGTCATACTATAAACAGCCTCTGTGCATGATTGTAACAAATCATGTTCAAGCTGATTTTAAGAATGTAAAACATATCAACTCATAAAAAGATCAATATCCAATATATTATCATAAAATTTCCCAAACAAGTTCAATTATACCAGTTTTCCTTAAATGACAAGCCTGCTGGCTTTTAGCAATCAGTGGCACGTAAAATCTACACAAAACTGTCAGTGATAAGCCTCCACTTTGCCCACTGTCCTCTCTTTAAAGGACTACCGTTCTCTAAGGGACCAGTCTCTCAGCAAAGGCACAACTGAATCAGAACCACTGTAACTCAGAAGCTTTTTGAAAACATCCTGTAAAATGTCAGAATACATACATTTGTCACTGAAGCCAAAAGATGCTTAGCTCCTATTTGCAATAGGATGTGAAAGTCAGTATAGTGTTAAGCTCCATGCAAACTAAACTTTTCAAACACAAGATTTGTTCTCTTACCAAATAACACTACAAAGTGTGTGTGGCTAAGCAGGGATTGGAGAGAAAGCCTACATTTTTTTGCAGCTTTTGATTTTTAAAATAAAGCAGCATAAAAATCAGTGAATTCTTCTGCACCTTGTACAAGCATATGGTAAGCACCATTTGCATGTAAGGATTTTAACCTTTTTTTTTTTTTTTTTTTTTTAAGTTTTGGAGCCTTTATTTATGCTGATTAAGACTTTTTTCCACGAATAGTTTCTGTGAAATCAGAGTGACTTCCAGGCAGCACAAGGCACTACTTTGGCGTGAGTAAGAACATCAGAATGTGACCCTACATCTCTGCTTCCTTTGAAAATGATACAGCTAACCCACACTTCAAGAGAATATCAGGTTAGCACTTCAAGGGGCTAACAAACTGTAAGGGGCAGATCCTCAGCTAGGGAAGAGTTTCAAGAGCAGAGTGAAAAAAAGTCTTTTTGTTCTGTGAAAACATATATGATTTCTGAAGTTGTTCCCATCCCAGAAGATAGAAAAAAAAAGAAAAAAAAAGAGGATTTTCAAATAAATATGAAACAATGAACCAGTTTGGGTCAATCCAAGCACTTTAAAAGCTGATTTTCAAATACCAAGATAGGTTAGCTTGTACTTCACTACAAAGCGCTGCCTCAACATGAAATATGTTTTTATTTAAAAAAATGTCGACAGGGCCATTTTAACCATCTCAGATCTTTTTTCTCAGGATTTTTTTTTTCCTCTCTCCAAATTGAGCCATAGATCAAAACAGAGTGTGTTGTAAAAGCTTTTTTGAAGATGAGCCAGATTACTTTCTGACAGCTCTCCCCTCTCAGAAATTCACAACAAATTGCTGGATGGTTCTAACGATTGAACTTCCCTGTGAAAATTTTCCCAAATCTATAGCTGAAGCCAGTCTTCATCAAGAATCATCCCTGAGCATGCCAAAAGCCTCTAAGTAATTTAAATGACAGTCTGCGAACAGTAGGGGATTATCATCGCCAGGAGGAAAAGACATGTTTCTTCTCTGGAAAGTCCTGACCAAGTTTCTAAAGAGACCTTAGTACTGAGATGTCTAGATCTCAGAGTAAATCAATGGATTAGGTTCTTCAGGGCTTTTTCAAAATGGAATGTGTTTCAAAATGATTTAGGTAGTTTTTCAAATAATACATCTCTGAATTTCAAAGCTTCTGAAGAAGAACATATATGCAGGTATTAAGAGACAACATCTCCAGGATTTTTGACTACTAAGGAAGGAAGTCAAAGGTGCAGGGTGTGCAAAGTGTTGAAAGTAGTCCTCCTGGAACACAAGGATGAATGGGAGATGGCAAATTGATGTCACAGCTCTTACAAGAATGAGAGCAACAGGGCTGTGCCGAAGCTAATAACCTTATCTGACACTGTTATGAAGAACATAGAGACCTCTAAAGAAACAGCTTTGGGTTCAGCAGGGCCTATTCTCACTCTAAATCAATAAGTGTAAATAGAAATAAAATTACTGTATAGTCGAATAACTCTAGAGCACTCCCTACTTTGGAGTTGACCAGAACCTTTTAGCTGCTATTATCCCAGATATCAGGGGTTCAACATTTAACTTATACTGGTCCACCCTACAAAACACTTGCAGCAGACAGGACACAAGGGTGAACAATCCTTGACCATGCATGAACTCACCAGACTTGCTCATGCTTATCTACTGAGTGAGGGAGGAAATTACAAAAGGGAAAGCCTTCTGCTTGAGGCAAGGGCTATATATTCATCAAGGAAACCTGATTCCCTCTTTACCTTTGCAACACTGAGCACAATTTTTGGTTAACAGCCCTTACTTGCAGATGCAGAAATTGAGACACCTGGGATCTAGTCCAGACTTCCAATAGAAGTTCGTAGGACCTGCAGATGTTCAGCATCTGCAGTATGGAAGTATAATTCCAGGGAGTTCTTAATAGGGGCATTAAAGGCTGTTGGAATCTGAATCTGTTATCGATGCGCTTTGTTATTTTTGAAAGAACTGTTCCTCTTCCTGAAAGGGTGACCATAACAATGGAGGTAAAGTCAGTAATATGCAGATGGTACTCAGAGTGACCAGGCCTGCAAAACAGTACATGCATATGTACTCTGGATTCAGTATACACCAAATGCTGATGATAAGTATCATTAAGCAGCTGTCCTACTGATCAAGTACTGGACTTGACCATCAGGAGTCCAGGATGACTGCAGTTCAACCCCAGTCAATAGTTCAACTTGATGATCCATGTGAGTCTCTTCCTACTCAGGATGGTCTGATTCCTTGATTCTCAAAAATGCCATGCATCAGTAAAACTGCTAATCACCAGGGCTCTGCCCTAGAGTTTTTGCAGTCAACCTCAGCCCTTCTACCTCCCCCTGTGTAGCCAATGAAACTACAACAGCCTCTGTATATCTCGAAGACCTCTGGCCCCTTCAGCTCTGACTCTGCACACCTCATAATCCCAACAACTTCCTCAACACTGTGTCTCACCAGACAGCACAATTCATACAGATTTACATCTGTTTTGAGAAGACAGCCGGTATGAAAATAATGGCCGCCAACAGTGGATTACTGCTAGGCAGAGTATCTTTTCTCAGACAAACCACCTGAGTAAGAAAAAAAGCTCTTGAGCTAGAATGCCATCAATGGAAGATCTATTATACTACAGAACAGCCTGCTCACAGGTTCTCCTCCAAAAGCCATGAAGCATTTGTCAAGGACACTGTCTGTGGATGCTTCACCTTATTCAACTTCTCTGTTTTTCTCTTCTGCTTGTTTGGTTTTTTTCCCTTTTACTGTTTCATGATATACATTTTAGTTACACAACTTGTTTGAAAATTACAGGGAAGGGAGGAGCTGGGTGAAGAATAACCTCTAATAATGCATTTAGTGCTTTAATAATCCC
>VXAL01011438.1:283261-317523 GCA_013399475.1 Chauna torquata | reverse complement strand
TTTTTTAGCACAGCATCCGGTACAAAGGCCTGAGTTCAGAGAGAGTCCCTGTGCCCAAACGAAACTAAGAATAGAAAACAAGTCACCACTCACGGCAGAGTTGATCTACACATTTGCGTTCATGGCTGGCATTCACAGGATTCTTCTATAAACACTTCTGACATGCTGCTGAATGTCAAGCTAAACTCCACGGGTGACAGAATAGAACTGTGGTCTGGAATTTTTGATTCACATGTGTTGAAGCAGAAAGGCAGATATTCTTTGATTCGAGCAAATTATCCTAAAAAAATCTACATATCATGACTGATGTTGTCTTTTACAGACTTTTTAGCTCTTTGGCTGAAACAACTTCTATGTCACCATAGAAGCAAAACAACATTTGAAAGGATGCATTTCAGTCAAAAATATCTGATTCATTTCCCACCTAAATCAGCCACATGACCCCAAATCTGCTTTAAAAGAAAAAACCTGGAACATGTGAAAAAGAAAAAAAAACAGTAAAAAAAAAAAAAATCCCATCTTGATTCCAGCAAGACCTTTTTTATCACCAGTTCAAATACTATCGAGTTTCACAGTGATTTAAAAGCTAGAGTTCAGGTGTCTACTCTAGAGATATATTCTACTGCTGTCAAACCAATTACTCAAACCTACTTGAAATTGAATTATGCTAAATATTTTATTACTCTATAAAGCATAGATCTGCAAAATTCTATACTCTAGACTAGGAAGAAATGTAACAGGCCAATTCTGAAAAATTACGAGAATGAAAGATGTTACCTTCTGTAGGTATTAGCAGAGTCATGGGGTTATGTCTCCCTGTATTAGTAATGCCTTTTGCAATACAAAGTAGTAGTATTTTACTGGAGAGGTATGAGACCAGCATATTACTCAAGGCTGTCTGATACACTCTGTATGAAAATGAATAGGAAACTCAGTTTCTGCACTCAGCTTACAAATTTTAATTATTCTCCAGGAAGATTTTTAAATTTCAAATTTTAGAAAATAAAATGAATGATGAAAGCAAAAAAATCAAGTTAACGCCTGTAGCACTAAGGCACTGTTGCCTATTCTCGCTATCAGGAAATACACAACTGGTTTCTGTTGCAGATGATCTGTGATGTCCCTTCTACGCTTTATTATGAAGCTGATAAATGACTCGCTAGAAACATGGTGAAAGCTTTTGGAATTCATTGTGCTATGGAAAACAAATTAGAAACTTAACTTGTTGCATGAGGGATTACCCTTCACAGCATGGCCTTTACAATGTGAAACTAATTATTGCAGGGAAGATTTATGGTGTTTACAGTCAAGAATTCAGGGTCAGATTGACCAAATTCATGTAACTTTAGATCTCAGGCTTGTCTGACCAAATGAATGACAACTTCAACAAATTTGAAGATAAAAATAATACTTTATTTCTATTGAATTACTTAGCAAGAAACTGGGAAATAGGAGCTAAATAAATCTAAGTATTTACTCTGACAGAGTTTTTTTTCTTTTTGAATAGGCAGATAATGCAGTGAGTCAGAAAAATGTGTTTTAATTTCCATAGTTAATTTCAAGAGAATCCGCTAGCATGTTAAACCCTGGAACTCTCCGAGAGTTTTCATACAATCATGCAAGTTATGATCAAAATATGTGCTACTGATCTGGCAACATAACCAAGAGGCCAAACTGTTTCTTAGGTTGATCATCAAAGTGAGTTAAATTTTAGAACAATTAAAAAACCCAATGTTTAATATACAATTAGACAAGCAGGGAAATCAGTTTATCCTAAATTATAATTGAAACAAACACTTAACAGGATAACAATAATACAAATGCCAACAGCTAATCGTGATTTCAATTATGCTTTCAGCCCTGTTAAAAACTTGACAAGTGCTGGTGAAAGCAGATAACCCTGTAAGTAAAACACAGGTAAGCCTTCCAAAATCAGCTTCATCATTCTCACATACATCTTACCTTGCTACTGTTGATACAAAGATATATCACTGTTTATGGAAGACTGAATTCAGTCAGACCTCTCTGGTTTATCTCTATCCAGACAACGTGCAGGAAAGTGAATCTCTCAGACTGAAGAGCTGATGCATAGCTAACCCAATTCAATTAATTGTGTGTCTAATAACATTTCCCTTTTAACATACAATTTACAATGTTATTCTTGGAAAATACTAGCTCTTGGATTTAACAATCGCCTATGACCTGAGCTTTTCCTGTAGCCTTACCAGGAAGCAATACCCACTAAGTAAAGAATTTGGGAGAAAGTTGGTCAAAAACAAAAACAAAATGCTGACTCCAAAACCAAAACACAGAGGATTGTTGCAAAGGGACTATACTCTTATATTCCTTAAAGTTATGATAAAGACCTTCCGCTGAGTCTATAACCTAACAAATATTACTGTGACAGGTAATATCACAGTTTATTTATCATGACATGTTACTGAAGGCTGTCTGGAATTATACTGTGGTGCGTCAAAATCAGGTCCCAGTGATAATTTCTTTCTTATCACTAGCAGTGATACAGGAGCCAAAAAGCAACATCTGACTTTCAGATTCCTGGATGAGTTTGCACTATTGACAGCATACATATTCACTGAGAAATCAAACTGTTAGACAGGGAGCACAGTGATGCCATTTTTATACTTTTCCATTATACAATGAATTTTAATCAGCCAGTTTCAATTAAAAAGTAACCCATATGTACTACTGATTATTCATGCTTGCAGCTGATGAGATATAGAGAAATCAAGGGGATTTTTTTTATTTTTATTTTTCTATTTTTTGTTTGAAAGAGGCCCACACAGGGATAAAGGATACTCTGAAGGATCCTTACCCTTTCCCAAGCCAGTTCTTCCACCTCTGTCAGAAGTAGTGCTACTGTACTTCCACAGATTTCAGTAAAGGTAGCTCATTTCCAGGCCTTTGGAATCCCGGTCAGAAGTAAGAGCAAGATCCCAGTACTGCCCTGATGGCCAAAGGGGCAGGTTCCAGCAGAGGAGAGAAATAGGGAGTTTGAGCATTGGGCCTGGAATTTAGTGCTATAGGGAAAAAAGACTGGGTGAAGTTAAGAGCAAACAACTTTTGTAAGAAGCCTGGGACAGAGAGACAGGAGAACCCTATGCTAGAGGACCTGTTTCAAACACTGCAGTTTAGTAGCCTGGGGGTCTGATGCAGATCAGAGGTGCCAGCGTGATTTGATAAGGTATGAGCGAATAAATAACTGAAGTAAATTTTTTCTTTTCTTTTTTTTTTTTTTTGGATACACAAAACATGTCACCATTTCTTAAGACAGCCCATCAGGTCTGTTACAGGTAGATTCCAGCACATATTAAGAAAACTCCAAAGTTGGCCTAATTTCAGAATAGCTGTCAGACTTTGCTCCAAGAAACTCATAAATGATGTATTCAAGACCAAGATATAACTTGACCAGATAATACTACACAGTCTTGAAATGGAAACACTTACTATAGTTTAAATACTTTCATAAGGAAATACTGTTATTAACCCACTCTCGCTATTCTCCAGAATACTCAGAGCTAAAATAGAATTGCATTTTGAATTAAACCATGGGCACAAAAGCAATGCATTCAAGACACTTTTCATGTAAGAAAAAAAAATAAAATTTCAAGGCATGAAAGAAATAATTGTAAAGTGTTTTTTTTTTTCCTGTACACAAATTCCACTCAAGGAACACTATTTTTAGCTTAGCAATTGAAACAAATATTTCATACCATAGATGAAACCCTTTAGAATAGAAGCTCTCTTCTGAGTAGTAAGGTGTTCTCACACATTTTGGACATACTGCAAATTCAAGAGATTCAAGACCCCCGACAATATGTACAAATATTTCTCAGTTATTCAGTCGTACAAACACAGACAGCAGAGGAAGTAATGCTGTAACATTTTATGATTAAAAAGCTATAAATCAAAGCCTCAGACTCATTCCATTTTTACCTAATTATTTGTAGAACTTAATAGGTAACACAAACCTAGTATTTCAAAGAGCTGATTCCTGTTTAAAAAGATAAAACTTTCCACTGGTCTTATGTAAAGATACAATTAAAATTATACTTGCAAACATAATATCACTAAATCTGATAGGCCACACACTGGCTACTCCTATTTTGCCTAGCATCACACAGCTGGGTTATGAATCGCCAAAGTCAGGTTGATGAACAATTGTCATGCTATTTATCAGAGTACCAGACACTTCTTAGCAAATTTCCTGTTTGAATGGAAAGAACAATGCTGGCAAAAGTCCCAGAACTGACCATTCAAGGAAAGGAACAATGTGACATCAGTCAGGTTTATGATAAATATTTCAGAAATGTGTCTTTCAGCAAAAAAGCATTAATATATACCTTCGGGGATAAAAATACTCCCAGTAGGGTTTAGCTGGCATACCTTTTATGCAAATAAAAAATATCACAGAGGGCAATTTCTGGGTTTGGCTGAATGCAAATTCATGACTAGGAAAAATAAAATAAATTGTAATGAATTTTATGGTCTTTCAATGGGAGAAGCTGAAGAAATTTGTGTCATTTAAGTTACTATTCTGAAAAGCTCATTTGTACATTCTTTCCAGGATTTTTAACATGCATCCAGTGCCAACAAGCAGCAAGGGAAATCACCTTGATAGGATACGGGTGAATAGTTCACCATCATCACTCCCACCACTTCAGTATGTGATTTAGAAGTTTTCACTTAACAGGGAACAGGAGTTATACACAGAACACAGAGGAACCTTGCAACAAACCTAAAAGGCACCCCATTCAAGTCACCATCATGAACTTGTGTCCCCAGACAAATAAAATAAAATAAAAAAAACACAGATAAAGAATATTTATGACATTCAGGTACAGTAAAACAAGCTACTGCCAAAAATGTAAGTGTTTGTGTAAGTGGAGTGAACACTGCTTAATATAAGGCCCGTCTCTGTCAAACCGGTAGGCAACATGAGATTGTACTGTTTGGCTGTACATTAAGGATAGCTGTCTAAGAAGTAAAAACAACACAAACTATATCTAGTTATAGTTTGGAGGAGGTACACTGAACATACAATACAGTTTTGTTTTTTTTTTTTTTTCCTCCTGTTTGTAAAACGAAGGCCCTGTACTACTAGCTTCTGACTCGTACTGGCTTTAAAATTCCCTGTCTGCCACTATTTTGGAGGAATCTTTTGAAAAGCACAGCCTAAGAAGCTCTTCTTCACAATGAATTTGCACTTGAAACAAAGGCAAACATTTCCAGAGGTTTTTTGTTTTGTTTTGGTTTTTTGTTTGTTTTGCATTTCTCTATAATATTTAGTCAACATTCGTTCCATGTTAGTAATATAAAAGCCATGCTAGAGAGAGCTGGTGAACAACTCTATTTGACAAAAGCACAGATACCTTGGTAATGAACATGCTTTTACACTGAAGTTCTAAGTGCAACTTATTAATTTTAAGCACCAAAATATAGTCTCTTAATAATTTAGTACTTATTATTGTAAGGAAACATTGAAAAGAATAAATCTGTGTTATGTCCCTGCTTGTGGGGGAAGGAAAGCTCTTTAAAAGGAAAAAAAAAAAGCAAATATTTTAACATTAGCTTTTGCTATCCAGTGAGTTTCAAGCACAATTATTTGATAATCATAGAATCATAAAATATCCTGAGTTGGAGGGGACTCACAAGGATCATCACGTCCAACTCCTGGCTCCACACAGGACCACCCAAAACTCAGACCATGTGTCTGAGAGCGTTGTCCAAACGCTTCTTGAACTCCGGCAGTCTCAGTGCCGTGACCACTGCCCTGGGGAGCCTGTGCCAGTGCCCAACCACCCTCTTGGTAAAGAACCTTTTCCTAACACCCAGCCTGACCTCCCCTGTCACAGCTCCAGGCCGTTCCCTCAGGTCCTGTCGCTGTCACCAGAGAGCAGAGATCAGCGCCTGCCCCTCTGCTCCCCTGCCCCTCTGCTCCCCTCGTGAGGAAGCTGCTGGCCGCCATGAGGCCTCCCCTCAGTCTCCTCTTCTCTGGGCTGAACAACCCAAGTGACCTCAGCCGCTCCTCATAAGCCTTCCCCTCCAGACCCTTCACCATCTTTGTAGCCCTCCTTTGGACACTCTCTAATAGTTTCATGTCCTTCTTATGCTGTGGTGCCCAAAGCTGCACACAGTGCTCGAGGTGAGGCCGCACCATCACAGAGCACAGCAGACAATCACTTCCCTTGACCGGCCAGCAGTGCCGTGCCTGATGCACACCAGGACACTGAACACTATCTATACACGGCTCTGTTATTCATATATAATAAAATACTGCAAAGTGATTTGCGCCTTTTGGACTATTTAATGCACCACAGCTCCAAGGTGCCTCTTTTTTGGCTAATCCTACATTTAGTTTTAGGCTTTTGGACTGCCTCTACAAATGCAAAAATGTTGATTCTTCGCATGCAGGAAGATGGAACAAAACTAATAGGTATGTATGCATGTATAAATAAGGCATACAAGTCCAAATGCGCTTGATATTAATTTTTGAAACTAGAGAGAAAAATACATGCTATTATAGTCAGGGTGGTAAGGAATCCTGAAATAGTAGAGCAATACACGTTCTGTTAAAACAAGATGAGTGACAAGAACATGTAATACAAAACAACCCTTAACATTAGCCCACCACTACAAATTCAAGACCAGTCTTCTTTGATCATATAGACATTGCTTACATTATTTAGCGCATACAGTATGATTCAACTGTCACCTTTAAAGAAATGCATAGAGTTCAAGCATATAGATACTTTATGCAATATTTTATCGTGAACATGTCAAAATTTGCATTTGTTGCAAAGCCTGGACAAAGTTGTTTGTTGTTACTACATTTCCTTTAGCTATCCTTGATGAGCACTAGAACTATTTTCTCCTGTCTACCCTCTTCTTTCTCTAAAAAAAGCTCAGATTCATTTGTGTATAAGTAACACATGAAATATATCAGTTAAGGGTGGCACTTTTTCTAAGCTAGTTATTTACTCTTTTAGTTATTTCTTTTTATACAGGGAATTAATCATTATTATTTATTTATTTTTTAAAAAAAAACAACAACTATATGATTAGCTGTGTAATGGGAATTCCACTACAGCCCTACAAGAGCACACAGTACACAATGAAAAGGCTGGTAGTTAGACAGGAAAGCTAATGATCCAGATCTGGATCTAAATTTACTTAAAGCTATTGACTGTAAGAGAGCTGTGCCTACCACACTGATGATAAGCTTGATTTGTGTCTGAACTAGTAGCAGTACACCAAAAGAAAAAAGCTCTCTGAGACCTCTGACTTCACCCCCTTAAAGTACTTGTTAGTCTAAGCAGAGCACCAGACATGGTGTTGACAGAGCACATCTCTATAACTCAGGAGCCAATGTACTTGCTGACAAACCTTTTCTCTCCAATCGCCAACCAAGAGCATTTGCCCATGGATTACAGCTTAAGGAATTCTCAGTCCTTTCTGTAACCTCACCTAGACACCACTCAAACACACCTGGTGAACCAATTGAGGCAGATGAACAAACTCAAACCGATGAACAAACTGCTATTATTTTATGCCTCTTGACTATTGATACCAAAAATGTCAAAGAAACAACATGATTTATAGTCACAGCAGAAAAGCTGCAATGTTCACGAAAATACATATTGGCTAAGGACATAAGCAGAGCAGAGCACAGTGCAAACAAAACATCATTAACAAACTTGATCGTATATTGTTGAAGCAAGGGCTAGAATATTAAGTCATTAACCACTTCAAGCTACCTAATGTTCCAAAAATAACACATTTTACAACTGATCATTTTGAGTGTTTTTTGCAAACACAGTATTACTGGCTCTGCTGACCCCCCCTATACACATAAGGCCAAATTCATTTTTTTGTCAAGTTGATTTAAATCTGGGTTATTTCCCCAGCTTTAAATGAATTAGTCTGGATTTTGTCAGCATGATACAATGAAGATTTAGTTTCCCCTATTACATGTGTTCTGATAATTTTCTAATTATCATCTGAAAGTAAAGTTTAAACAATGCTTTGGACTGACCCACTGCCAGCTGGATAATACACAATAGTAGAAAGACATACAAATGATAGGGCAATCTTTGCAACTCCATAGGCGACACTAAACTACACTTGAACACTTAAGTTTCAAAGAGGTGCATCTTCCTGTCCTTATGAAAACTTTCATGTGATCAAAAATCATGTGAGCTATCACATACTTTCGATAGCCAACACAACAAGAAGCTCTGAGATAGGTTCACAAACAGGGAAAAACAGTTCCTTACTGGGAATCCCTGCAACTCCATCACCACGGTGCCCCCCTGCTCAATCTCAGCAGTCCCTGTTCCTGCTTTTGCTGGTAATGCGGTGTATTCCCAGTGTAACAGACACATGCACCTCTAGTATTTTCTCATGTGATGTGTTGATCATCCTGATATGTTTAGTACGAATGGACTGAGTATGTATTAAAGAGAACATATGACAAGATACCCTGTGCTGGTATTATGCATGAGTAAATAGGTTTGGAATGTTACTTTGAGAGGGTAACCACTGATTATCAGAGTAAGCGATCACTTAATCTGGCTTAATGAATCTAAAACCCTGCAGGAATAAAACAATAACACGAGCCCAAAATATTTAGAAGACACTTGGCTCTGTATGCACTTGTAATCTCTTCTTCTCTAACCTGAATCACTCTGGAAAAGCAGGCTCTTAATTTCTTCAGATTTCGCCTCTGAAGTGTTTGGCCACATCAAAACATATTTGCATGACATCCCAGTCACATACCACAGCAACCAGCTGTGATGACCTAAAAGCAGGGCTGGACATTTATGGAAGACTGCCCTTTACACACCAGTTAAGCAATTATGCAGTAATTAAAGATGTAATGAGAGGCTTATTCAATACACAGGATATTAATAATTTTCATCTATCTTTGTGTTGTACAAAGTCCTGAGTACAGTATTCGCACTGACAGGAAACTGGCAGGAACAAGTACACAAATACAGACCTTATCATCAGCACAATCTAAGTCAGAATTTCTTTCTTTAAACTATCTCCATTTCAAAAGTAATCTTGAATAAAGATGGAAACTTAGAGTTCTTAACAGCCAGAGGGAACCTGGGAGGAATATGCACAAGTGATGGGGATAACTGCAACGCTAGTTTTCCAAGGCACAGGTTACTGGATCGTTCCTCTGCCCTGCAGAAGTGTTTGCCCTTAGGAGTTAATTGAGATACCTGGAGCTAAAAATCATTACCCAGACCTAGGAGTTAGGGAGCTATTAACATGATCAGTACAGATTAGTGTTCTTCCAGGAAGCCAAACCAGGCTGTGACATCAGCCTTCTAACTTTCTTATTCTCTCCCAAATGGAGCAAAACCTAGAAGCCATTTGAATTTTTTCCAAAATACTTTGTTCAAAAAATAAACTGAGGACTTCTGAAGACATCATTCTAAATTGAAGGAAGGATGCTGCCTACAAAAATTTGTTCTTTGAGAGAAAATAGTAATATGAAATTTGAGTCACGGGAGCATAGCATGATTTGACACTATCTGCACTGCTTAACTGTTGCCAGGTCAATTTAAACAAAAGGTTGGCTCAAAAATAAATGTCAAGTCTACACATCCTCTAAACCTGGGGGAGGAGAGTTTAAGATTTGGATCTGATTTCTGCAGCACAAGCCCATCTCTAATTAAAAAGAATTAGACTTAAGAAGGAGAAGAAGATAATAAATACATAGCGTAGACTCCTGTTTTGACAGCAGACTTTGTGTACAAAGTTCTTGACGCAGGCAAATTTCTATGGTCAAGCTATAAAGCTATGAAAATCAGGGTTTATTATAAAAGTACTGACAGATGCTTAACTACAGCAGTGCTTTCAGAGACCACTATAACAAATACCACCTTGAAAACACAAGTTTCACAGTCCATTCACTGTACAGACTGCATTTAATTGCAATGCTGATTCAGTCTGCCTCTTCCCACACAAACAACACAGCTTCACTGCTATCAGCTCTAATGTCTCAGATGTAGTATATGGTAGCAATGCCACAACGTTCCTCTACTTGTAGATCAGTTGCAAGAAGATTTCTGAACTTTTTTCCACCTAAAGATAACGTAAGTAAAGTCTAAGTACAAACCAGCTCTTGCAAAGTCAAATATCTAAACCAAGCACAATGATTCCACAAACAGTATTGGATAAACACAGCAAAAAGGAAAGCAAAAGGTTCAACCAAAGACATTTCAGAATACAAAGTGTAAACTTTTTATAAGTCCAATTTTGGAAGACAAAGCTTTTCATTCTGTAGTGAGACACGTTGTTTACAACAAAGTAGAGAGCCAAGGGTAATAAAAATGAGGCACTGCAACCTTAAAGGTTATTCACAGCTGCCAGGAAGCTTCTAATTAAGATGGGACATTTCAGCCAGTACTCCGAAGGGAGGCAGTACGGAGACACTGCTACATTGGACTTCCATCTCCATGGCCCTTAGCAGCCTCTAACGCTCTCTCTCTGACTCTAAAACAATCACCTCTCCCTTCTCCATCAAGGAAATCCAATGTTGGGTCCGTATAAGGCATAGGTATGTATTTAAAACAGGCCATCTCCAGCCAAAGTAAGTCAGAAATGTGGTTTCAAAAGTACTCAGGAATTTTGAAGGTGTTCTCCTAGAAAGTAGCTATGAACTACAACTGTAGAAACCTTTATCGATCACAGTAATGATGCATAATACAAGAAGGTACCTCCAAAAGCTGAGCTGCCAGGCCAGTGCCAGCCGTATTTCCATGCAACTTGTACAGGCAAATAAGACTCATTAACAGGGGCTGCTACAAGCATTGTGAATCCCACCCTTGTGTCTACCACTTCAGATCTGTCTTTGAGATCCGCCAGACCTCAGAGAATCATTTCCCATTCTCCTGCAGCTCGGGCTGAGTTTAACACAGTTGGGGAACTGCACTTTGGTCTCTTTGTCCATGTCTCCCTGTGTGCTAGACACAGCTAGGTGGCAATGCTGATGGTTCGAGGATATCTGCTGGGAGACACAATTTCCACCCACTGAATTGATAGCAGTAGCAACAACAGACTGTTTCTGCTTCAACTGTTTTATGCCTTTTTTCCACACTTCGTCCACACCTACAGGTCAGAGATCCTGCAGAGTCGATGTAGATCTCCCTAAACCGGGAATACGCCCATCAGCCAGCTTTATGGTTAAGTTACCAAGCAATTGTAAAGGGGCTGCAATTCTCTCTGAACATCTGGCTCAAAACTAAACAGTCCAATGTGTGATTCAAAAAAAAAAAAAAAATCCACACAAAACTGCCAGGAGCTTCATATGCGTCTTCTGCATTTCTGTGACCATGTAACGCTTTTACCGTCATGCCAAATGTATAGCACAGACTACAAAGCTGAGCCACAAGTGCTGGTGTTAAAATTGGGTTGAATTTCACCACAAACTTTTGCATAGCTACAATGGAAAAAGACCAGGCTGATGAACATTCAACTGTCATGCTCCCCCCCAAATCCCCCCAGTGAAAAATTCTATGCAGTAGCATTGTTTCTTTAATAGAACAATTATTAGACATATGGGTACCTGAATGGTGTAAATGGCTAAGGAGAGCAATGGGAATTGCATAGTTTAAGCTCCTGGAGATTTGTATCACAGTAATGGTCTGAATTCAAACAGAGGAAAGTTTAGTTTACAGAGCAACAGAAAGCTTCCCAACAGTAAAATCTATTAGACTGTGAAACAGCATTAAAGGAAATGCATTATCACTTGAGTCAGATAAAAACAGTTTAAAACCACAGAGAAAATACAGTAGGACACAATCCTGCATTGGCAAGAGTATTAGGCAAGATAACCTAAATGGTTTTCTTCCTTCTTTGATTTCTATGAAGTGTGAATTGTTTATAATGTAATTGCAGAAGAACATGTTGAAATAAAGTATTCAAGACCCCCCACACACATTGGCTACCAGGCTTTCCTTTTCAGCTTTCCGTGGCCTTCCTCCTACCAAATATATCAGTACCTTTTAACAGATCCAAAAGGAACAGCCCTTCTGCAACACTGCAACATCACCCTTTCAAAGTACGTGCACCCTGGAGTCACTGCATCCTACAGTGCGCACACTTTGAACTTTTCAACAATTCTTAACTCCTACTGTGTCTCTGCTTGGTCTCTTGTAGTAGGATTAACACAAGTATGTGCGACAGGAAAAGCGTCTTTGATTTGCTTGTCTTCAATTCAATGGTCAGTGCGCTATTTCTGAACTGCTCAGACTAAACCAGTGCACTGCTAGTTTGCAGAATAACCATCAAAAGTTAATTATTTCACAAGCATAGCATATATTTTTGGTTGATTTCAAGTCAGCATTTGAACTGAACTTGAATTTTTATCTTTTCAGAAAACTGCAAAAAAAAGACAAAAACCCCAACAAACCTGGTTTTTCCTTTGCAATAAAAATGTTCTTAATCTCTGCTAAACCAGGTGCATACTGTTCATCAATCTTCAGGCAAAAAGGTTTACCATGGTTATGAGACATTACAGCAACAAATCCTTTCATTCTGCTTGAAGAATTGACTAACATACTAAGGGGTAAAAGTCCCAGTTCATAAAAACATTCAAGAATGCGCTTAATTCTAAGCATATCAGCAATCCCATTAACTTTAATTACATTTAAGGAGATGCATCAGTTGTTTGCTCAATAAGAATATGATTAGTAATGTGCTTAACCTTAAGCATATACTATGTGCTCTACAAAATGTACATACCACTTTGGAAATTTACCCAGAAAGGAGGAAGATGGTAAATGCTAGCAAAAGTATGTAAAAATGCCACAGAGGAAACCTTTTCATAGAAATATTTTTTTTCAGATTAAAGTCCATTCTTATTTTACTTGAGGATACTGCTTTGAAAAGCTCTTACAGATGTGGAAAGTCTGACACTGAAGGAGACAGGTGACTCAACAATTCCTTCGTATTCCAAGGAAAGAGGAAGAAATAGTAAAATAGTTCAGGTACAGTTCTCTACCTGAGGCCACAAAACATAATTTTACTACAAAACAAATGGTAAACATCAAACATTGTTCGTCAAAGCATACGGGAAAATAGTCCAGGACAGTTTTTGACTTTGCCGCCAGCTGCTTCTCAGGGTTTAATGTACTTTGATAATCTTTGTAATATTTTTCATTAGCAGAACATAAAAGGATAGAAATAAAACTAGACAAGACTTTCCTATCCTGAAGCTTTCGGTCTATAGTTATTGAAGAAAATGCCAATCAAATTGGTCTTCAAAGCTTACTCTTTAAAATTTTAATTTTTGCTAAATTAAGATTTTAGCTGAAATGCTAAAGAAAGTTCCTTTTCATCATTATCTTGATTATCTCTTGCACATGTGAAGCACTGGAACAGGCTGCCCAGGGAGCTAGTTGAGTCACCATCCCTGGAGTTATTCAAAAGATGCGTAGATGTGGAGCTTAGGGACGTGGTTTAGTGGTAGACTTGGCAGTGCTAGGGTAACAGTTGGACTTGATGATCTTGGAGGTCTTTTCCAACCTATGTGATTCTATGATTCTATGTTCCAAATGGACAGTCACGTTAAATTGCTTCAATTAAAGTTTAATTTTACATCAAGTGCTAGAAAGCTTTGCACTGCTTATCAACCACAAGGAACACTATGCACATGGTCAATACTGCAACGCAAGCTTTTGATGTAATTTTGTTTATGATCAATAGGCATATATCATTTAGCAAGTCTCTCTTATAAAGGAGACTTGAAACACAACCTACAGATTTAAACCTACCATTAGTTTAGAATACTATTAGGTATCATGAGAACAAATGGAACTGACTGCTATAAATTGCCAGTACTGGTTTGCCATAACTTATTTGCAGAGTTACTAACAATCAGACTTGTTTACTTCTTAGTTCATGCACGTTTCTAATTTAGTATGAAGTGTTTACTTTATTAATATTTTGTTGCACAGTGACGCGTATCTTTAAACTGCCCTATTCTGATGCTTCTATGTGCACTCCAAAGCATGTGTCTGCCCTGCCTGGAATTACACCATGCCAAGTACCAATTCAGAAAAGTGGATCTGTTAAGTTTCCAATGTCCCTAAGGAGAGCACATGAAGCTTTTTATTTTGAACTGTATCTTTACATCCAGCTTTCTACAGGCTGGTTTCTGAGAAACACATCCATCATGCTTACCTGCACTTCTAGCCTGCTAATCAGCCCCCTCCCTTCTTGCAGCACCATTCATTATCTCATGACAGCTGCTGGGCTGTTTTCCGGTATGTTCAATTTCAATCCTAGCTTCAGTACTAAAGTAATTCCTAGTACATTGCTTTCAGGTCAGTTGAAAAACCATAATCACCAGCACACAGGTCCTGTTTAGATTACCATCGTTTCTATCGCGGCTGTGTTTGAGACCCTCAAACAAGCACTAAGTTTTGATTATGCCATCTGTGCGCTGTACAAAGCAGCAAATAAAGACAGTCCCTGGCTCATAAGGTTACAGTTCAGGACAAATCCTAGAAACAAAATAACACTGAAAACTGTGGATAAAAATCTAAGGCCTGCTCAAGTTTCTGGCAAAACCCCTGCTGATTTCAATGAAGCCAGGAACTAACTACCCACCTCCTATCTCACAACAAAAGAATGCTATCACTGAATATGAATTTAAACACTGCCTGGGCTACCACGGCCGTTTTCGTGCAGCACACACAACACACATCACTGCCTTGCAGCACTGAGCTCCCAGCTCCCAGAGGTGCCCGAGCTGCTGAGGCCACTGATGCTGTTGAACTAAAACCAAGGTAAACAAGCATCAGCCAAACTTTTCTTTTCTCCTTCCCTTCCCTGAGTGCGCTATTCAAAACACTGGGGGAAAGAGAGGGGGAGGAGGCACAGATTACGTTACAAATGAAAATAAATGCAGTTATTCCCAAACCAGTCTCCAGCTGCCATTTGTCATCTTCTCGGAGCCACAATACAGGTTGTCACTGCTTGCAACCACTGCCTGCCAGCTCAGAAGAGTTCAAGGGCAGTAATACACAGGTTATGCTGCTGAGAGAGAGAAAACCTGAGCGGGAAGCACGTACCAGCCACCTGCACCACGCACTCTGAATTTCCTGAGCATTTTCTAATTAAATTACACAAATGAACCAGAATAAGAGAAGATGAGGAGAGGAGGAAGAAACAAAGAAAAGAGTCCAAAATATATCCACTAATAGGAAAGAAACAAAAAGGAATTCCAAGTTGTTTTCACACATTTTTTCAGAATGAATTGGTAAAAGGGGTATTTTAAAAGCTCTTTAAGCCAGTGTATTTATTTTTAAAAGGCAGGCTATGTTTAATACAATACTTCTCAACAGATTTTGCTCTAGCATGTAATGGTGATCACCTCATTCCTGGTCCAAGACTACTAAGTTCCCATTAACGTTTATCTTCAGGATTATCATCTTTAGGAACTGCAGAAATAATTGTATAATAAATAATGGTCAACGAATCAGCCATGACTTCACTGCCGAATTATGTAGCTTCCCTGACAGTTGCCTACACTCACAGAACCTTTAAGATTAGAGGGTTTAGCAATAACATTTAGAAGTGTCACTGGCAATGGAGGACACATTGGGGAAATTAAAAAACTTTCAAGCTATTACTTTAGCCTGTTTCAAGTCCCAGAAAAAAAAAACGGAAAAGGCGGCAACTTCTCCCTCTGAAAAAAAAATTAAAAGATTCTTACATTTTGTTACCAAACTCTCAAACTGCAGTTGCACTATTCATAGTAAGATTGTTCTCAAGGCCACAGCACGTTCAAGAAATGCAATGAAAACTGACAGCAGCGTGGATCTGCACTTCATAAGAGAGGCCTCTGCGGTTACATCTTTAATAACTCCAGTTAAACAAGAAAAAAAAAGGGGGGAAATAATTTGGTGAAAATGTTGATATGCAATTCCATTTAGGTCTGATTTCACACACACAATGTTCCCATTGTTGAGTTAGCGTTTCAGCTAAAGCTGATGGCACAAGGTACAGCTACGTATGCACACAAACAAAAATGTAAACAGAAAGTAATACCATACCAATTAATTATCATGAATTCTTTAAAAATAACCAGCACTATTAGCAGTGCCAATATGAAAATGCCCTACCCGAAATGCAGTGGCTTTGCTTTCAGCATAGATCTACATTAAAGAGTAAACAACATAGCTGTACTTCGGGAAAGATTTGAAAAAGAAATGGGTGATAATTTATGAAATGTTTTGCACTACTGTTTTTCTCTTTTGTGAACTTTGCTTTGGCTGGTTTGCAACAGTAGGGAGTAAGGGGAAACCAGCTGAACATAAACTGTTTGATTTGAAAGTCTGCATCTGTAAACTCCTGAGACAGCCTGAGGCAGGAGGTGATAATTCAGTATCTTATAATAGCAGGCAGCACAGAGATCAAAGAGAAAGAAGACTTTCTGAAAGTTGGCTGAAACCAACTATGACAGCTTGACTGTGTGAGGTACTAGTAAAAATAAGATATTTTTGATGCCTAAGGAAGACTGTCTGAACTGCAGCCCTGCTCACCTTCCACTTTTCATGCTGTTTTGGATGTTGTTGCAGCCACACTGGAGTAAGAGCCTCCTGCTGACATACGTGTCTTTGATAGAAGTTTAGACAAGACAAGGTTTGATGTTGCTACACTTGCAGTCTTTCAATTGAAAATCCAGTACAATTAAAAGCTGAAGCTTTTTTCCCCAGCATACGAAGACAGAAGCTAGGAAAAGCCAGAAACTCAGACTCCTGGTGGTACAGACAGAGACCATCTCACCCCATAACACAGGGATGGTTCCTGTGTACTACCTCAGCACACGTACAGAAGTCCCAGTACTGAATGCTGACTTTTCAGAAAAATTCAAAGGATACTATTTCACAAAGTCTGTATTCCATTTGGGTGGTTTCTTTTCTTTTCTTTTTTTCTTTTCCTTTTTTTCTTCCCTGATGTCCATCAATTAGGCCAGACTACAAGCTACAAGGTGTGATTTTGTATACCTATGGAGGCTGGCTGACCCCTACACAAAAACACTACTCCATCCTGGAAACCTAAGACAATCACATCTAAATACTTCACATGCTTATCCAAATGCTACTTAAAACTTTGTTCTGCGTATTTTTCAGGACATGCAATTTCCAAAAAGAGTGGCTAGACTACTTGACTTCAGCTCTCCATCTACATCCTACCACAACAGCAAAGCATCAAGTGATCCATCCCTAAGGTAGACATTTCTTGAGATCAGAAAAATATATTCAGCTAGAATATGCAGGGTTCTGGATGGCCATTCAATTTTGTACATGCACTATGCTGCTCCTCTTTATTTACAAAGTAGCTGAAAGGATTAAGGGCTGCTTGCCCGGTGGTTCTCTTTTCTGACACCTCTCTGCATTACACCACGGTGCTGTTAGGACAGACAGATCTTGGAAGGATCCAGGGACATCACACAGATATGGAATTGGCTTTTGACTTAATTCAAATGTAATTTGTTACAGGCATGAGTCCAGGAAAACAAAACAAAAACAAAGCGCCAGAAAACAGCATTTGCTTATCCATAAGCTGCAAATCACTTGATGGTCCAAAAAGCACTTAAGCTAGTGCTTAAATCCTACCCAAGCCAATAGCTTCCTAACATCCACTTGGAGTAAAGTACATTGAAGCATTTTGCTGAATTAGGGCTTTGGAAAATAACACAAGGCCCATTGAATTTCACTAGCCTGATGTCAGTAAGTGAAAAATAAACCAAGGAAAAGATTCTTCCCCTCAAAACAAAAGGAAACATGGCTGAGGCAGAAGGAGTGACATCATCGTTGTATACTTGTGCCAATTATGGCCTAGGTGCTAAAATAACGACTCCACTAAAAATAGCTATGAACAAGTGATACCACATTACCTTGATATGTTGGAAAAAATAATACAAAAAGGGTTTTTTCGCCTATATCAAGACACCCAAAGTTGTTACCAACGGTTAAGCCATTTGCAATTCAGATTACATTACCACCTCAAGGCTCCAAACTCACACAAAGGAGAAAGAAATAACATATCTATGAAAAAGAATTTGCTACTTTTTGTGCTTATAAATAGGTTCTTTTAAAAAGCATCTCTTTCATTCTTCCCCAGATTTTTCAATATATATGCTGAAGCATGATCACATTTCAGATCTGTAAGGCTTTTTTCCCAGTTTTTTGTTTGTTAATCTGAATTACTACATAGCAGACTTTTTAATTGTGAACGTTTTCAAACCAGAGTCTGCCTTACATCTGCATTCACATCTTATATATAAATATTGCCACAGAAAATGCTTTGTATAAAGTACCTAAAAATGCATCACAGAGAGAAGAATAGCCTGTGTTGTATATATACAGCAGACAAACAAAATTCCATGGAAAAACACACACTGTAAACATCACTGCTTCCCCATTGAGGACAGCTGCTGTAACACAATCTGCGGTGCCTGCTGCCAGGATTTTCCACATGAGTGCATCTTCTTTTAACCGCTGCTCAAACACTGGCTGAAAGAGGAGCTGCTAGACTGAACATGTGTCTGCGCTCGGACGACAAACCCCCGGCACAGCACTGGAATGCAGAGCAAACCTCGGGATTTGGGCGGGAAAGGCGCTGCCCGCTCTGTGTACCTTTGGAGCAAACTCTCCAACGCTTTTGCTTTCAGATACACATGTTGTGCTTCCTGATAAGACGACCTCGGTGTGCATGGTTGTGAGAACGCACACAGTCGCATAAATTTTAAACAGAAATAGTCAATAAATGAATCATAACTTAAGACAACAGTATAAAATATATGTCTTACATTGCTTATATTGGCAGCTGAGCAGAGAGAAAGGATAACCACGTTGGACATGTATATTAATTTTCTTAGATTAAAAAAATGGATATTGGCAGAACGCTTCAGAGATATAAAATGCTGGGGGGAGGAGGTGGGAAGGGGTGGCTGCAGAGAATCTGTTCGTAATATTAATAAACTGCAAAACAAGTCCTAGATTAGATAGAAAATGGAATCAGGTTTCCCTGCACAAAAGATACCTCAGCTGCCAAAAGTACAAGAGCAATTAAGGAGCACAAATCAGCTTAAAAGCAGAGAGGAATAAATGGTGTAAAAAAAGGGAAGTGCTCACTTGAATTAATGAGTTTGTACATGAATATGCATACATATTTATACATACACACGCAGTCAGGGTGAAGCTTCCTCTCTGGACATACAGCAGGCTCACGTGTCTGCTCTATGCTGGGCTCAAATGTTCTCTAGCTTCCCCTAGCTCAAAGGGCTTCGGTGCTGGCTTTTTCTTTGACTTCTGTTGCATACTTCCTGCTACTCCATTGCAAAAGTGGGACCCTTTTACCCAGATATCCCAGGCAGTAAAGAAACCACTGTCAATTCTCTAGTGGTTTAAACATATTTCTCACAGGTGAAGCTCAAAAATACTCTAGATTTAAAATTCACATTAAAGGATATGTACCAGTCAAAGCAGACAAAATCTTAGTAAAAGCTGTTTTAACTCATTAAAATAATATAGGTTTCTTTCTTTCTTTTTTTTTTTTCCTCCCCATGCATCAGTTTCTTCACTATCCTTGAGTCTATTTTGTGCATAGATGAGAATCCTCCAAGAAGCCGGAACCCTCCTTCTCCCTTTCTGCCAGAACCAGTCTTCCTCTCAAAAACAAGCAAGCAATCTGGTTTTCTCCCTCTGGGTGATGAGAGGAAACAAAGACATACGATGTATGTGTGTATGAGTGAGAAAGATGATACACAGATCAAGAGAAAGAACAATATTCAAGGAAAACCTGACATATGTATTGAGAACTTGGGAGATTGTTTCAGAAATGACAGATACAGACAGATATATAATCAATGGCAATCCTTGCTCCCAAAGTACAATAATTTCCAAGCTGCAGTAGCTGCCTGTTTAAACTATAGAAGTAACAATGTAGAGTTCATACTCTACCAATGCTAAAATCTTTTTCAGGGTGGTTGCGGTAATTACCTAACCGGTATGTTAGCTGCTTGTATGTCTGCCTTCTTGGGTGAAAATACTGTCAGTATTTCTCTTTCTTCAAACTGTAGGTCATCTCTGGACAACATATATCCATGGGTGTGGATGGCCCAGCACAGAACAAATGAATTGGTTAAACTAGTTAAAAAGAAACCCAGAAGCCAGAGTGTATTTCCCTTTGTAGAGGACAAGTATCAAGAGAAATGCTTGCAGCAATAATAGGGCAAACATCTTTCCCACCTTCTGTCCCACAACAGTTTCAGAGCATATACCTCAGACACTGAGCTATCAACGACTGCTACTTTATCATAAATTTCTCTTGGCATTTGCTGTGTTACTTAAACGTTCTAATTGAAGAATTAATGTGAACATCTCCAATGCTTTAAGGTGTATTTCTAGCTTTACGAAAGGGCTTGAAACTATGTGTAGCCTATCTTTTAAGAACACAAAAGGTTAAAAAGAGATGCCAATACTTCTTTAAGTCTTGTGATTCAGCGTGGCCTAACTCACAATTTATGAGCTCTTCGAGGCTGGCAATGCTATGATTACTCAACCTGGCTCATACTTGGCAGACACAGTCCAAACAAGAGAATCAGAGAATCTCAATTCTAATCCCTGATCTTTTACAGGGATTCAGCTGGATCTGATTCAGCAACACATGCAGGCACATGCTATATGTTAAAGAAAATGTTACCTCCATTGAAGCTATTAGGACTCTGAAAGTACTAAAAGTGGATGCTTAACCAATTACCTAAATCAGGGTCTCCATGTTGAGAAGACAGCTGCTCTCAAAAGCTGTGTATTCTTCCTTTGGCTTAATTACCAATTCAGCTGATTGAGTTTGCATTTTGTGGAATGGTCAATACAAGAATTACTGTCCAATGAAATGCAAGTTATTATAATATTTAGTTGTAATAACAAAGTATCAGTGCACATACTAAGGCAGAAGCAGCAGAAAGCACAGCCTGACCGCTTCCTGAAACCTTAGAACAATGTGGTAAGTGATGACCAAACTTTGATAGAACTTTGATATCCCTGAGTTCCACCATACCTTGTTTAAGAAAATGTTTCCTGCAATTAGCAGCTCTAGTATATCTTCTGGTCATTGGCTAACTCTTATGGTTCATCCTGCTAAGTCTTGGGGCTTCAGGCTTGGCAAAGCCCTGCCACCTCTCAGTGTCAACAAGTGTGGGGGGGTAGGGAACACTTCACCACAGTCATAACAGAAACCAGGGGAGTTCCATACTGATCTTCAGATTCTTTTGGCTATAAACTGTGTAAATCAACATGCAGGTAGCGCTAACAAAGACATGAGCTGTTAGATTTGTTTTAGAGGTCCTGATGAAATTCCATTAAAGAAGGAAACTTAATAGAACTAGGATGTTGAAAAATTAAAAATCTGAGTACAGGAGATGGATAAAGTGATATAACACAGAACAGAACGAGCGCTGGATGTAAGGTCACAAGTTCCAAATATATGAGCTGTTGAGCACCCCTTGAAATACTAAAACACTATGTTTGACTTTAATGTTAGAATTGCTTGGTTCCCTTGCTGACGTGGTGGGGTGCACAGCAGACTGGCAAACACCAGTACTTTCACAAATAAAACCTGGTACAGCTGGAGATTAAAAAGCCCCCACTTCTTGGATCTCTTAGATCATCTAAACAGAAAAGCAGTAACAAACACAGGTACAGTACCACATTCATTCTTCTGCGAAGCTGGCCCATTTCGAGACCAAATTCCTTTTGCATTTCACATGAAAATGTGAACTCTTGCCTATTAAGTTAAATGGATCATGGCATACTTTACTGTGAGGAGTATCAGAGAAGTCTGCATCCCTGTAAATGAATATCCACAATATCAACCAGAGACAAGAAGGTAGCTGGAGGCAGGGGCGGAGGGGGGTGCGAAGCTCAGCATGAACACCAAGGGTCAGACATGGCTATGCACAATCAGACATTTAATGAATTTCTGCAGACAGCTGCTTACATAACTGTCAAGCCTGTCCTACCAGGCCTTTGAAAGCACTGAAGCATTTCCCCTTTTTCAAGGGGAAAAAAATCCCACTCTGAAAGATAAGAAAAGCAAACTCATAAGCTGCAATAGTCACAATTACTTATAATAGCTTATGACTACATGGATTAAGCTTTAATTATTATACTGTTGCTATTTGTCTACTATTGGATGTGTCGAGAAACCAGTTCTAACCTGTCAGATATGATGGACTGATGTGTTCTAATGTTTAAAGAGTTAGTTTGCCCTTGCCTTTTGCCAACAGTATATTTCCACAATTAAAGGAAGTTATTTTATACTATTTTAAACAAAGTTTGAAGAAACTTGCCGTAGGAACAAACTTCCTGAGTTTCATTATCCAAAGCTTTAAAATGACTGGCAAGCTTCACTTTTGAGTCATATAAGTTAATTGATGACACACTAATCATGAGGAGTAATGCTAGTCTAGTCAGGTATTCTTTCTTCCTGGTAAATACAATCCAGGATACCCTGAGGGATTCTGCTAAGCACAGATGTAGAGAAAAGCACACAGAAAAAGAGGACAGGAACACATTTTTCAACATGTCTTTTCCCCTTATTCAACTGTCGAAGAGAACAAATGTATTGTCCAACGAGGATTATAAATGAGCCTGTGCCCAAAGTTAAAACTGAACTTCCGAAAATATACATGCTACCACTTTGAATTTCATCCCTCAGATATTGACAACTTTTATCCTATGGAAATGATTTAGGTATTCTTTTTAATCACTTAAATCCACAACATAGATTGTGAAATTATATGCTTTGTCTTTCCAGTGAAAAGAAGGGACAAAGGGATCTGGGCACAGATTTACCCACAGATTTGCCAACTCCCATGACAAGCTGATGAACCTTTTTTTTTTTTTCCATTTGATAAAAATCTGTCATTTAACTATCTTATAGGAAGGGCCATAAGTACATAGTCACCTTTCAGTATGTAAATAAGCCCTCTATACCTCAGGAGACTTATACAGAAGACAGAAATCCTAGTCTGATGCTTATTTTAAAATTAAGAATGTGATTGCATATTTTCTTGAAATGAGGTGTCACAGCAGGCAATGGAATGAAATTAAATTGCCCTATACATTGCACTTATATCAAACTGACTGATATAATCTACAGCATTTGTTTTCAGTGTAAAGTGGATCATAATGTTTGGGATCAGAATATAAGATTTTCATGCCACACGCTTCTTTTTCTGCTTTTCTGTTTTTCTATATGCTTATTTTTAAGGCACTTCATTAGACATTTTATTAACAAAACACTCATTAATAAAACTATAAAGAAAATGCATGGCTTCCATTTGCTTTTCGTTTTTAAGCAAGACTTTTAATGACTCACTTCTGTATTTAAATATCTTTGTCCAGAGACAGTAAAAACTATAAGAAAATGGACAGATCGCAAATCAGATGCAACTGCTCTTTGAATTTTTATATAAAAGAACAACAAGGCAACAATTCTTTCCTCCATTTCAAACCTGGAAGCATACAATGTCTTCATAAAAGGCATCTCTGTCTCCAGATTTTACCTTCAATCTAACAGCTGTAAATTTGGTATTCATCTTTAGGACACTTAAATAACCAACACTAAAAAAAATCTGTAGCTTATCTCCCCACCCATAATGCAGCAATGCTTTCCCTCCCATGAGGGCATTAAAAACAGGATTAAGATGCAACAGTTTAGGGGCACAAGCATTGGAGAAAAATCATTTATGGACTCCTACACAATTCTTATGAGATGTAATTTCAAGAAAAAGAAAATTCTCCAAGCCCAATCACAGAATAAGGACATTTTTGGAAGGTACACCTCACTTGTTTTGTCCTTTTGTGGAGGTAAGTCAAAGATACTGCTGTTTGCAAAATGAATTGCTATGATTGATACTCTAAGCCTTATACTGTCAAAGAACTGCTGCAGTATCTTCCTTCACATCCTTCCCAAACAGAGCCGTTATATCTACATTTTCCTCAATAACCTGGAATATACACCATTTCACATTGGGAGTAGAAAGATGCTGAAGAAAGTGGAAATACCTAGTTCAAAGTGACTGCAATCACACTAGTTAGGCTTTGAGAGCAAATGAAATGCGCATTCCCTGAATCAAAACATTGAGAAGTGTCACGTGAAATCAGTCTGAAATTATTTGTCAAGAATAGAAAAATGAAAAACACCCATGGTAAATTTCAGGAAAAGCTTCCAATCCCTTCAAGTCTCAAAGCACTCTTTGAAACTCTGGCGAATCTGTCTCAGCCTCCAAGTCAAACTCACTTCAGGTCACATTGTGGTTTTGCTGATTCACAGGACAGGAAAGAGCATCCTTCCTGTTTTGGGGGGTGCAGAGGGGACGCAGGTTGTCACCAGGTGTCAACCATTTAACAGCCATAAAGATACTGGCTTACTATAAAAAGAACTACTGTTCTAAAGTGAACATAGCTGAGAAAACAGCCTATCGTTGCAATCTTCCCTAACAATTTCATTGCTCATACAGTGCACACACATACTGTAGGGCTTCACTTTGTTAATTACAGGCATTTTCCAACTCTCAAGCTTAGATATCATTTCATCCTCTAACAGAAGAAATAGTTTTACGCACAGGAGAGTTCATAAAACTTGGTTTCTTGGGGCTCCGTGTACGGATTGTGCCTCGTCTAACTGTAAGGCCAAATGCAGACTAAAAGCTTTCACTCCATTGGAAAGCCAACTGTGGGCTTTACCTCTTCCTCTTCTCCTCCAAAATTGTATATTTCATGAAATTGAGCATCATTTAGACTTTTAACCCCTGTGAAGTTTAGGTAAGGCTGGACAATGTTTTCAAAAGGTATCCAGGGACTGGCAGCTGGTGACATTCAGACAATAGGATCATATTGGCCTTACTTCCTTGCAGAACAAATGTTGATTTATCCAACACTGCGTGCAACTTGTGCATATTTTTTTTCTTGATAGTCTCACCCGGCTAAGCAGGTTAGAATGAAGGAATACGTGAAGGAGAAATCATATGAATTGCTTTTTTCCTTCCTGACAGAAAATTATACCCCAGTTGATGAGACTAATACTCAGCCCAAAAAAATGTATATAACAAAATGCTGTCAGACATGATAAAGAACCCATTAAAAAATATACAGCATCCCAAGTACCATGATTTTCCAGATAAAAGCCCACTTTCTATAATAATGACCGTAAGTGACACACGCTAAGAGATGGCAACTTTAGGGTTATAACCAACCCCAGTCACTTACACCCTGTTCATGCCTTGTTGAAGGCTCTGTGGTTCCAGCACTATTTATAACATTGTCTCATCTTTCAAGCGTTTTCCCTCCTTCTATCAATAATTTATTCTAAAAAGAAAAAACCTTCCAGTTACAAGTCTTAACTTAAACCCATTTCTCATGTATCCTGAGAGACAAATGACTGAAGTGTGTTAAGCAGTTCCACTTTTACAGCTGTCCTGCTATTCAAGTACCACAAAAAAGGGGGAAAAGGGGAGGGAAAAAAAAAAATAAAAGAGATGCTGGCTCTCAGGAAACTTTTTCATATGGAAAGCTGAAGCTACAGTGGTGGTACAATCTATGGGGACCACCTGCCTAGTCCTGGCGACAGCAGTGATCAGTACATCCTGGAGCATGATATACATTAGCCAGGTTACATTACCAGCTGCCATTAAAGTGCGCTTCATCCCATCTAGCTTATCAGCCTAGAGGCTCCTCTTAATAACTCCAGAAACCAGGGAGACTTCTGACACAGAGTGATAGAATGCTATATGTAGCCTTGTTCAGTAGCAGAATAATAAAGTAACTACAGAGTGGGTTTATCAGCTATTAAACATGTGATCTCTCAATAGGAAATAGGTTCCAAACTTAGCGTTCGTTATCTAACTTAACTGCTAACATATTTTTCTCCCTGCATTCTCCTTAGAGACCCATTCTCACCACAGACCTATGTTTGAAACTTGTTTGGAAGACTATGCTTGAGAGCTATGCTGCAAGACTTATTCATGGTGTCTCATGACACATTAGGATTAAAATCACTTTGCTTTAAGATTATAGTTCCGGGACTCTGTACATATGCAGCCTTACCTACAAGGCAAACCCAGAAGATTCAGTTTTCTGTTGAGAGTAGTTGGATCTTCCAAACAACAACAAAAACAGAAGAGGATTGTAACTCAGGTAAAACACTTGCCCAACATCTGTAACAGACGTTGATTAATCTGCCACTTTTAGAATTTTATTGCTTCCTACCAAGCACTGAACACAGAAATTGTACTGAGTGTTCACCAATTTACTGAACATTACCCTACCAGCCTTTCCAGGAATACAACGAGCAGGGGTGGAAAAGAGGAAAGGTAAACTCTGAAACAAGGCTTCTCGAGTGCTATCCTATCTCCCACCCAAAACAAATATGGAGAGATCTCCTACTCAATCCCTGTCACAGAGTCAACCATCTTTAAGCCATGTCTACTTTCCAACTAAAACCCTCTGTATCCAGAGTTTTTAAAAGATATTTTATGTTTAGATTTCTTCTCATCCCACAGCCCTAAGGAGATATTAGCACTTGACTGAGACGCCTGTAGGTTACAAGTGTGGAAAGTATTGAAGCCATCTATCGCATCCATGACCTACATCATCATATACATATATATATACACACACATACAAACACAGATTCATCAGCATACACACACAGACTTTGTTGTTGTTTAAAAACAAGATTACAAATAAATCCTTCCTAAAATTCTGGCAACCTTTCTACTTGGGGCATCAGTAAATGCTGCTGAAATTAAAGAAAGCACTCATGCCACCCTACTACACTAATTTTGTCATCTAGTTGTCTGTTAACTCATGGCTGCGTAACTCAAAGGTAGGCATAATTTCATATATAACATGACTGCCCCCTTGTGTTAAACTAGACCCCCTTGCTCTACCAGGAGGATCTCTCAACATCTCTCCTTATTTCACTTTCCTCAAGGTGAAAAAATATGAAACTAATTTCTCGAGCATGAAACTAGAGCTCTACAGTTCATCAAACTACCACAAAACAAAATATAGTGTATGGATGACAAAACAGTTTGGAAAATAGCAGCGCATATTTCCAAAGTGATGCAATCCTAAATCACTGACAGGTTTGTTAACAACAACAACAAAAGGAAAATATTGTTTCCCTCTCAAAAGCTGCTTTCCTTATACAATTCCTTTTTTTTTGTTCCCCTTACAGGTCAGTTAAAAAATTAATTATATGAAATCATATAACAAGATTGTTAGCTAACTTCAAGTAATTCACTAGCAGCTCTGAATGCAGAAGCCTACATCTACATGGGCAACACACAATAAGGGGAAAATTCACAAACGACATCAGAGGTGCAAAGTGTGCACGTAGACATACACAGTTCATATGCTCACATTTTAAATTATTTGCTCAAACAAATCAACATCTTTGCTGAGCACATTCAATTTGCAAGCTTATAAAGGCTGTAATATTTTTTCCAACAAGAATTTGGTTCCACGTATAATTTGCATACATTAACATACTATGAAAGTATTCAGAAACTTAGCAGTTATTCCAAACGTGTTACAAAACGTTATAATCTGTCCTTTGGCATAAGGGGCAAAGATAGCTATGTGGAGTTCATGCAGGCATCAGTAACCCACATGGCACCTGTGAAGAGCTAAGCAAGGCTCTGGACTAAGGCCAGATAGCAGAGAGCTGCCATCAAGGAAACAGACATTCTTTCTTTCTTTATTTTAGGCCAAGAGGGTGAATGTCAGTGGAATCTGGGGATGATGCGGCAGATGGCAGACAGTCAGAGTTAGATTAGATGTTTGCCATCAAGAACGGAGGGAAGAACAGGGTCCCTTGCTTTATGACTGGGGTAAAGGAAATAAAAGAGGGAGCAGCCCTCTGGCAAGTGAGGAACATATGTCATAGAAAAGTGAGTCACAAGACTGGACGAGAGCCTTTCCCCCTCAAAAAGCCAGGCTGCAACAAAGCCACACAAAATGTCTCATTTTTGCCCATTTCACCTATCTGTGGATCCTTGATAAAGCTAAAACCGAAAGCACTGTTATATGAACTGTTATCCAAACTATGCGACTGCGTCCCTTTTGGCCTTCAACACTGACTTCAGCTTGCTGGTCTCCCCTTCAGCTTTCCCTTGGCGCTTCTCTAGAGCTGGGGCAGCCATCAGTGATTCCCTCTTTTCTCCCAGGGAACCAGCCATCTCTCTGCCCTACTGGCACAGGCCCTGCATGAGCACACACACAATAATACTTGGGAGCCTCTGCAGGAAGGATGACAAGGGAAGAGAGAAATAATTCCTGGCTGCAGAACTCTAATGTCTTCTAAACATAGAAGTCTAGAGGGAGGACTAAGCACGGGTGTGAGGAGAAATGCTGGGTGAAGGGGTGCCACTGAATTGCGGAAAAGGGGAACATAGAAGAAAAAAATCAGGTTTATTTCCTCTAGCTTGCTTCTTCTGAACGCACATCCAGAGCCACACAGGTCCTAGAGGAGTACCAAGGTGTCCAGAATGCAGCATCAACAAAATTATCATCTGAAAAATACTAAGCCATCAAGCCAACTTTAACAATCTAAGTCTCTGAAATACATCAATGCCAACAGAATTAAAGGCATTACGTTCCAAGAACAAACGTCCTATAGCATCACCAAAATCAGCTAACTTTTCTCTCGTATCCTCAGCTTGTTTCCTCCTCCTGTCACTGCTGCTATGACTATCCTTCCTGTTCACTGAAGCTTACATCCTTCAATTACTCTCTTTCCTCCTTTCTCCTTCTGCCACGATCCATCTGTTTCACCACAGCACCTCCAAGGCTTGCCCCTTCCTTCCCAGCCCTCCCAAAAGGTGTTCATTCAGGCGTTCGTAATGTTCTAGCCTTTCAATGAACTGACCAGAGGAAGTACGGATGGGACAAGGGTAAGCCAGTAATTAACGTACAGTTCTCAACCTCATTTTTACTTTCCTACTGTCTAAACACTATCCTTCTCTTTGTCAGTCTGTGCCAGATCTATCAGTACTGCCACAACCACTTGGAATGTTTTCTCCATCACATCCAACTCCACACACCTACCAATCTCATTTCTCTCCCTTCGCATATTTTACGTTCTGTATTCTACACAAATGGCCCATTCAATTAGAGACTGAACTCAAACACTTGCAACTTAGATGTGAATATTCTCAGAGTTTGGACAGTTGGCTTGCTTTTATCCTTTCCTCCCTTCCTCTCTTTTTTTCCCCCTCTTTCACTTCCTTCTGACACAGTGACACCTTGCATGCATAACAAAAGTCATTAATAAATGACAGACTCCTGCCATCCAAATATTTTTTATAATTCATACTTTTCTCAGAGGATCTGCAAGCTATAATCACTACAGCTCCGTTAGGTATGATTTATATTGAACAACTTTTTGAGCAGTTTGTATCTTTAAACTGAACTTCTCTCAGAAAAAGAGTTCCTAGATGTACCTAGGGCCTTAAATACACCATTCATGGTTATGCTGCAAATAGTATATATTGCCTACTGCCTATAGTATATACTATTCGCCAGTTTATAGCAAAACACCATAAGCTTTCAAACAAAAAGACAGAAGCAATTAAGAGCTCTAATAATCTGATCCTGCTGTTTGCAGCACATGGTGATTTAAAATTATTCATGTGTTTCAATATGGAAGCGATTTAACATAATTTAGCAAACCTGAGACTGACATTAAGATGTAATAATGATGAATGGATGAGACACAGCACATACACTTACAGAAAACCTCAGAGTCCTGCAGAGTAAAGGAAGTACCTCTGAAGACCTGGCAGGTGCCCCCATGTGGGTGGCCTAAAAAAAGGAAAGCTACAAATAGCCTTTTTTTTTTTTTAAACAAAATATAAAAGATCGAGATTCTAAAGCGTGACAAAGGATGTGGATAGAAATGCATTCCAAATTAGTATCTGAAAATTTTACACAGGACTGGAAAGTTAGGTTTCTAAAATAAAAAGCAGATGGATTGAGAACGCTTATTAAATTCAGTGAAGAACAAATATATTTTGGTTGCATCTCTCCATCATTTATTATCCCAGCAGCCACTTCAGGACTCAAACATAGATATTTCTTGTACAGTGCCTTCCAGTTACATGTCCTTAGTATATATCATCAAGTACCGTGCAAATCCTCTAGGTCAAAGCATATACACAAATCCTTACCTTTTCTTCAAAATAAAGACATTGCTTACAGAGCCTAAACATTTTGAGGTACTATGTAATTACACAGCAAGTGAAACAATGAATGGCATTTTAATTTTTCAGCTTATTTATTCACATGGATGAAGTTTATAACATCTGTTTAATTATGCAACTTCCTGACTCCCCTGCATTACTTATTCAATCGAGTAGCTAATAAGAAGAATCAGTAACAGTTGCACAATTTGAAAAACAGCTAAGAGTATAGGGTGGAAAAAGAAGAAAGAGGAGAAATTAATGTTTGTGCTGCTGCACCAGAATTTCTCACTGTCACAGAAAGGGCGTGATGTTTGTCTAAAAACAGGTCAGTACAGCAGAACAACAGGCCATGAGCCATGGTAAGATCAGTTTGCCAAAGTCTTCCAATACTGTGCTAAGATAGAGTAGTGCTTTCAAACAGAGCTTTCTGTCTCAGCCCATTTTCAGGAGGAACAGACACAGCATAAAATCTCCGGACAGGAGATTTTTGCTATTTGTATGCACACTGCCAACCACAGCAGGGCTCTAAATCTCGCCTGGAGTTTCTGGAAACCAACAGAAGAAAAAAAAAAAAAAAGAACAAACGTGGCAGTTTGGCATCCTAGACTTTACGTAAAAGGGGATAAGAAAAGGATGCTTTTCACCTTTGCAGCCTCCCAGGACAAAGCTCCTGAACACTTCACATTCAACAGTGGAGGGAATTTGACCCCTGACTTACAAATCTAGGTGAATTTCTAATGTCTCATACAAAGCTTGTTTCTTCGGTTTTTCAACCCCATCTCTGGTCTGTTAAGCACTATTGACAGCTCACGTGGCTAAACAAAAGGAAAATTGACATTCCACACCATTCTGGTGATGTCCTGTGTCCCACCATCTGTGGGACAGCCCAAAACAAGTTTCCATTCTGTGTTAAAACCAATTTAAAAACAATGGATTGTTAGGATTTTCCAACCATTCACCGCTGACTAATGCCAGTGAAGTCCACTGCACAAAACCGACAACTGGAAAAGTTATGCTCCGTATGAGCACTTCTGGATCCCGCCTTTACTGCAGAATGTTTTTTAAACAACTAAGATAGGGCTCAGTAGTCATTGAACAAAGGCTAACCTGCATGGAGAGAGCCTGTATGGCAAAACCAAGTTTAAACTGCTTGCCCGGAACTCAACTAATACTTTTCTGTACACAATATTAATAAATGCTGGAGTTGTCTCATTAAATAAAAATGATTTGCTCATTTTTAAATACTAGACTTATTTCTACAATAAAACCCATTTAAACAAAAGATAAGTTGTTTGTTCACAATTTTTTTTCTATGCTTTTGTTCAAAAATCAGATCCAACATATATGGGGATAAAATTTTTAAAAGCACTGGTATGACTTTGGTGTTTATGACCTGCTCTCAAATTCTAGCCAGTGTCTAAATAGGTTTTTTCTTTTTTTTTTTTTTTTTTAAATGCTATAAGGGTTCAACTGCTTCCCAGAGTAACAGCTGTACTACATAAAAAAAGTTTATGAAGATAATTCAAGTAAGTTTTACTCTCAGTATCTGAAAGGTTTTGTCAAAGTGGTAAACTTGCTGTCATATGTAGACAAATAAGTGATTTCCAAATGCAGCATCTCATCTGATATAGCTCTTAGTTCACCTTCCTTCATATTCCTGCATGTAAACTAAACTTTTGTAAGGATCTACAAATATTTTTGGCATCTTCTGGTATTTTGCATTCATACAGAGCCTTTAGCCATCCCTCAAAAACAAAACAAAACAAGAAAACCACAATACTGCATCTACAAAATGCAGACTGACAGCCTCTCATAAACTAGGAATTACATACGGACTACTATGTTTCCGCTGTGCTCTGCTCACTTCATTGGCTCCGCAGGACATAGCATCGCACTGAATGTAATTCATGTGGGCTCAAAATTCCCGAAAGACCAAGTCCCCTGGACCCCCACCACTTCCAATAACTCCCCTCTTCAGGAATAGTGACGTTTCTGAATCAATGACACTTGGCTGCACAGGAGAAGGGACTTTGTCATGGGTCAGGTTCCAGCCCAAAAGTACAGGAAGCCAGACTAACAGTAGTTATACCACTTTATGCTCCACTTTCCTTTAGGCACTATATTTATGCATTTTACATGTAGAAAAAAAAGAAAGGGGTGGAAAAACAAATGATAAACATTACTTTTCCTTGCAAAAAAAAGTAGAGGAGTAACCAGACACAGCGATGACTAGCATCTGTATTTACTTTTATCCCATGAGGTGCTCAATAACCACAGAAATGGGTGCGGTACAAGACCCTAAGGGAAACACAGACAAAAACACAGACCAAAACACAACCATAAGCAAAAGGTCAGGTGCTGAGCTGTAGCTTTCTAATAAGCTGACAGCTACCATAAGGTATTTAAGGTATTTTGTCTGTAACACAAAGAAAATACTTTAGCTTTTCCTCCTTTAATTTCCTGTAATGATTAAAACAAAACAGTTCTACATATAGGGATGACAAAGTCCCCGAGTGAAACCACAACTATTTTCAGTCTTTGTAGTCACACGAAGAAAGTACATTGCAGTCAACAGATATCTCACCGCTTGGTCTCTCAGTCCAGGGCAAGTGACCACAGCTGGGAACACTGCAAGGCACACACCTGGTGTCCACGCTCACAGGCAGAGCTACCTACAGCACAACTCTACCTGACCACATTTTTATCTTAGGAAAAAAAAAATCCCCACCAGTGATCAGAAACAACAGTGGCAGAAGGAACTCTGTAATGTGTGTCAGTGCTCTAAGCAGATTTCCAGAGAAGTACGACATAAGGAGAATACTAAATTAATTCTGAATCAGGTCCTAGTCCTCCTGGGAGCAGCATTTATTTGTGAAAAAACCTGTAACTGCAATACTTATCTTTGTAAAACACTGTGGAATGAACTTCATAAGAAAAATTAACTTGTATTCACAATATGCTTGAGCAATTTTCAGATCACTTTTAGTCACAAAATCTACAGCATGCAATTTCCTGAACAATTACAGTATTACAAACAGGTACACCGTCTCATTTACACCCTTTGAAATTGCTTCCTTGTGCATCAATACTATTACAAAAAGGTATTTTCCTTTAGCACTGCTGTTCTGCTGCACTACTCAGCAATTTAAACCAGATGCTGATTTCCATTTTTTCCCTAAGTAATGCACTTTGCTACAAAAGATGCTCTCACAAGACCTTATTATAAATGAAATGTTATCCAAGTATTAAAATATAAGGGTCTCTTGGGTTACATGTACTATTGGCTTTTAATACCATACTGTTTCATGCCTGGATTTGATAGCTCAGCCTGGAATTAGATAATTAGGTCAAAAATACATTAGACAAACTATTTGCTTGTTATGCTGTGTGGGTTTTCAGCTATGTCTGCCCCAAACACAGAAACAGATATCTGCAATTACCCTTTCACCATAGCCACCATTTTGCTCATGAAAAGAAATATTTATGAATGTTAAAATATTGACCAACATTAGAATAACTATTTTGCTACAAACATTCATTTAATAGTTTGTACCTGCACATGGAATAAAGTCTCAGTGGTCAACTGTGTTGCTTGGTTGGCACATACCGACCTTAACAGGTATTCCTACGAGCTTGTAGTGACCTCGGAGATCCTTGCCGGAGAGCTGTGATGCCAAATCCAGGTACGTTTGCTACACTGATTTAGCACTGTATATGCAACACGTGTGGGCATGATGCTGTACACAGGTTTCAAAGTATGCTAATGGTACTGCTATTTAAAGTACTAAATTTTACAACTTCATGATGAGTATTTTGTTACCACACCATTATAAAACTATTATTTGTCATACAATCAATAAACCATTAAACAAAACTTCTACCCCATTCTTTGGAAATCATTATTTAACACAAAGTTCTTGGTTTCTGTGTTTTGGGTTGTCATGTTGCCTGCCCCCCCCCC